>CM076584.1:92899539-93168830 GCA_034641835.2 Pinus albicaulis | reverse complement strand
AGAAATGATCTCTAACAGAGGGATGTAAAGACTGACTCTAACAAATCCCTCAACGTGTTGTTGCAGCTTAGCAAGAGTCTCGATCAAACATAAATATTGAAAGACTTCTCTCCTGATAGTCCTCTATGTTGGCTCATCTGTCTGCTCTAGTCGACCCACTGGTCGAACGCGACCCACATCTGTGTACATAAAAACTTTAGTTTAGTCTTGGAAAACATCAAAAATACAAAAACATGTAGAAACCTTACAAATCAAAAAACATGGTCAAAACATTTTTAGCCATTGAGTGCCATCTGGTAGAATCAAATCTGGATCTCCACGAAAATCTACACCTACATATGGATACTCCTCTATGGCGATCATCTCTCGTTTGAACCAGGAAAAGAATGCAGTAGAGAATATGATGGTCAATTGACCAGCATGTCTAGCCATCAATTCAACCCATCTCTGCATCGGAGGATCTCTAGGACCATATATGATCAATGTAACATGTTGTGGCTACACCAATGGAACTCGCCCTAAAATGAAGGAAATTGGGATAGAGCCATAACTGAAATACTTCTTCCTGCCTCCCTTTGCTTTAGTTAGTTGTTCTTTCATCTAAAAGAGTATTTCTTAAGCCCAGTTGAACACCGTTGGTCATTAGGGGAAATTGGAGGTCTAAAATGGGCCTCCTAAGGAAAATTTATAATCAAAATTCACTTTATGAGAACCAATCACATTTTAGGGGATGACATCATTTCCAATGGTTGAGGTGGCATTGCTTGAGTTAAAGGTACTTGCTTCTTACATTCTTAATGGTGAATAAAAACTCATGGTTAACCATGGTAGTGCACTAAGTATTTTTAAAGTCATAAAGTAAAGTGCTAATAATATATGTTATTACACACTTTTTGAATAAAATATTATTATTGTCATTTCATATTTTTTGAAAGAAACAATGCATAACCTTACATAATCTTCATGGTTTTACACATTTTTCAATAAATATTATATTTGTATATTTTCATATATTTATTTTTAAATTATATATTCATCTCATTTTATTTAATATTATAATTTCAAATTAATTATAAATTAATATCTATACATATATATTATACATATGAAATCAAAATAAATAAACATGTAACCTTCTAATTTTATGATAAATCAAATCTATGAATAATATTATTATAATATTAATAGTGATACAAACATATTGAAATTAAAGAAAAAAGGTATATTAGTTTTGTATGATGAAAAATGTACATTAATTTTGTATGTTAAGAAAATGTATATTAGGTTCAACATAGTTTGGGAAAAAAAGTCTAAAATTTCAATGTATATAAATATTGTATTATACTTATTAAATATAAATTAAATCCATTTCAATATATTTTTTTTCTTTGATTTTAAATGCAACTAAATTAGTTTCATTATGATTATATTAATATTATATATTATTATACATGATATTATGAAAAATAATCTAAATTTTATAGAATATATATTATATCTCTATTTATATTATATATTATTTTTTCTTATTTTATAAATCAAATCAATTCAATATGTAATATAAAAAAATACATAAAATAATATATTACATTTATTATCTTATTTTATCTTATTTTTATATAGTATACTAATTACATGTTATTATATAGTTTAAATAATATAAATTTTAATTAGTAGTATATTATACAATTAAGAGATTATTAATTTATATGTATAATTTATTTTAAGTTATTTAAATTCAAAAGAAAAATGCATTAATTGTTCAATGATAATGACATTTTAATGAAAAACTCATTCTTATTTATAGTCACATCAATACAATTTTTTTATTAAAAAAATTTTGGTACACTTTTTCAATTGGATTTAACCATAGTTACATGGATTGTTGTGCAAAAATTAAAATACAAATTCATAAATATTATTTTATTGGTTTAACTATTATTTTATTATTTCCTTAGGAGGCCCATTTTAGACCTCAAAATTCCCCTAATGTTCTAGACACTCAAGAGCATACCGCATGTATGATCGGTTTGCAACATGTAGTGTCACGGAACCAATAAGCTTTGTAATAGTAAAAAGGATGGTTCTCAAAGGCAAATCGCGCACATCACGGATGTTTATTTTCCCATCTTTACTTGGTTCAGTACCTAGTTGACAATATTGGCGTATGTGATCCTTCACTTTCTCTCCTCCAAGAGCAGATCCCGCAAGAGAAACAGGAGAACCACTCTTTGATAATCCAGTGAGAAAGAAAATATCCTCAACCAATATGGGGAGCACTTTGTCCCCAATGTGAAAAGCCTGCAATACCGAATTCCAGGAACGAACTAGGAACTCCAATAGTTCCATATGTTGTCTCATCCCTGATAATCTGAAGTATTTAATCAATCCATAATCCCTGAGGGCTCTTACAGTACCCGGATCGTTTAGGGAAATCATGTCTTGTTCTTCATGTTCCCTTTCTCGCCACGTAATAGTCATTTTGATCTGATCAATACCTAAAATCCAACCATAAGCTTCATTAGGATCCATTTCATCAAAAAATTTGGTAAATTTTGAGCATACAACATGAAACAAATTTGAGAAATGCACCCAACACACCCCAGGTCAATGGACAGAGCGTTGCAAATGCACCTGGACTTCAATTACAGTGCTCTATAATGCCCCTTTCGATATTCAAGGGTGTGTTGCCCTCAGAGCGTTTTATATTTACCCTAAGGGGGTCAAAACCCTAAAAATTTACAATGAAGTGAAACATAAATGATACAAAAAAAAGAGAAGGTTCATAGCTCCAACCTCAAACGTTGCGAGAAATCATCCACTGAAACTGTCGTAATCAACCGCTGAAGTTAGAGGGAAAAACTGGTTCAAAGCTCCTAATTTTCAAATGGTAACTATGCAATGGTAAAAACTTCTTTTTAATAGTCATTTTGATTATTTTATTCATATTTAATGATGTGACTATATATTTTGTTCATTTTTACTATGAAACGGGTATTTTTAATCCGTTTCATGGTTCTCTGAACAGGTTTCATAGCTGATACAGTGATTTTAAAGGGCACAATTATTCAAAAATGATTTGGCCACAAAGCATACTTTTATCCTCTTTTTTGAGCTTTGATAAACATGAAAAAGGAAATTAAATCACACTTTTATTTCTTTTTCTAGCTTTGATAAATGCAAAAAAAGAAACCCCCTGGAGTTTTAGCTCTTTTTAGACTCTAATAATGTGAAAAGATTGTTTAGCACTTGTCTTTTTGAGCTTGTAAAAGTAAATGAAACGACATCTACTCAATATAATTTTAACCCTTTTCCGAATTGAGATATATTATTTACAAAAAAGAAAAACCTTAGTCGAACATGGCTAAGAGGTTTTCTCAAATATCATTTTACACTTTTTCGAGCCTGAGCGAAAAATTTACGAATGGAATTTTCTTTTTGTCTCTTTTTCAAACTCTCTAAATATGAAAAAGGATGAGGTTTTCACTATCATTAGACTCATTAAAACATAAAATAGCGATGGACTTGTCGATCATGGCAAGATCGAGTTTCATTAATGCTAGACTCGTTAAATCATTAAATAGTGATGGATTCACCCAAAGGGTCGAATTATATATCAAGCATATGTTACCCTCCTCACGCTTGCTAAATAATAAAGAGGTACTGGTCAGAAATGACTGGGGAAAATTTGGGAAAAAGAATAGAACACTTTATGGTAGTAGGTCGCTCTTGAACATGACATTTTCACTTCATCATTGTGACTTTTGGGTTGGGTAATATTCTTGACGGTCTTTCATACCTATGGTCCATCATACCATCACTTCAGTTTTGGGTCAATGCTACCAACTCATTTTTGTGTCATCGATATGTTCAAGAGAATTCATCCAATAATTCCTCACCTTCTGCAATACTCATATACCTTCATTTTCATGACCGCCATCCCTGAACATTGCTACATCAAATCACATTTTGTCTCCAAAATCATTACTCACGTTTCGCGATAAATTTGCTTCCTGTCGACATCAGCTCATCATCTAGGAAGTTAACTTAGAAACATCTTTCCAGTACCTTGGAGCTTGCTATATCATCGGCAAGTTTCTCGCTTCCGGCAACTGGTTGACATCATATGACCTTCGACCGAGAGATTTTTTTTGGTGTTCGACATCAAATCATCTATTCACGCCTTGCAAATTGTACTATAGTACCTTGATAACCATTAACATCAAAGGTGGTTTCTCTCGTGTCTATTAACATCTTACATTAATGGCTGGTACTTAGATGATGTCTTCCCATGTTTGACTTCAAATCATATATTCGCATAGTTAGAATTGTACTTGAACGATCGAGTGAATGAGATAAGAAGACCTCGGATCTAGTTTCATCCATCTAGGCTACGATTTCAAGAATTGTACTACATCATCTGTACGATGGATTTACGTACAGATGGTCATCCAAGCATGGGCCTATATCTGTAGGCATGTCTATATATGTAAACGACTGTTTGATTTATGTATGTGTTATGATAGTTTATGTGTTGAGCATGGGTATGCCTCCCTCAGCAATACATGTCCAAGATGTAAGATATCATGATGTAATGTATTGCAAATTGATGTAGGTCATCGTCCACTTCAAATCCTACTCATCACATCGTAAAGCATCTCATCCAAATATTATCATTATTTTGACTTCATGCTTTAGGGGGTAGCTGTTACAGGTCAATTTTGGCATCATCCCCTAATACCAGTATGAACAAGGTCTATCATCCCCTAATTCAATACTAACTGGGGCTATCATCCCCTAATTTAGTTGCTATATGCCCTGAGAGAAGTCATTCCATTGATGGCTTCAATTGTGAGATTTCCAATGTTTGAAGTATAGATTATATGACCCATTGACTCATCAACGCTCCTATGAATGGGCCTAAGTGCATTGCAAAGAAATTATCTCCATGCAATGGTGCTCTGTAAAGCACTTCCCGACACTCAAGGGTGTGTTGGTCTCTTGGGAGAGAAATCATCATTGTTACGTGAATATCCACATGTCCATTGCCTTCTAGAAGAGCTCAAAGGTTTCATAATTAGAATATAAGTATTCATCCATCACCACTGAACTTGGAAACATGTCTCACCTATTATTAGAAAGCCATTCAATTCCATTTATTGAGAAACTACGTTCAATTTCCCTATAAATTGACCACTCATCTAAGTGCTGGGGGGGAGAAATTTGTGTAGTGTTATGTTGTTGGATTCTCAATTAATGAGAGTTGGATTACTGTTATGCTATTGATATGATGCTTGGTGTGATGAGGATGGAATGAAGTTGGAGCAGGTCGATGATGAATCGATATATTGTTTGTAATCTTCTTCTCCTACTTTCTTAAGAAAGATATTTGTTCATTTTCTCATATGTATGCTTATATCTTGTGATTCGTATTCTCATGTGTATTTATTCTCAAATCTAATTGGTTCAATTTGGTTAAGATAAGTAGATACTTTTATGTTGTTTGTTGTTCTCTATCTTTGATTTTAGGTATCAATCTAGCGACTTTAGTTGTATTGAGAGTAACAACAACAACGAAAGAAGGAGAAATAAAGCGACAGGATCACAAGTAGGTTTCTTTCCTTTTTGTCTATTTATTTGTCTTAGAAAAAAAAAATAGTTGTCTTTCTTTTGTTGTTCTGAGTAAAAGAACATCACACTCAGGGAATCTAGTTTATCCATAGATTAGAATTCTGTATAACAAATGTGAAGAGTCATAAGGTATTCAAAAGACATAAAGGATCTCAAGAGTCATATGGAAGCTCAAGAGTCATGAGGGAGATAAAAAGTCATAATGGGAGGTGAAAGGTCACCTCACTTTTTATAAATAAACCCTCATAATTCAAGTAATGGGCTTTGACTTTTATATTCTTAGCTTTGGCTTCTCTAGCTTAGCATAGGAGAGAATATCATTCTTTGGAGGCATGAGTGGTAGCTTCATGTTCCACTATTAGGGTTGGTGTTGCATCAATGTAATTTTGTAATTATAACTTTCACTTAATACCTTGAAGATCTCAAAGTCAGTGCAATTTCATACACATGTTGTGATTGTTGAAAGACTATTCTTTTAATGTTTATGGTATATGTTATGTTCATACATACTAAATAAAATGAACCATTTCATTGGATTTGGTATATATATTGTTGAATGTGCATTGTTGCTTTATGATCATTGTTACCATGTGGACTATTTTACATGCCAATTAACGATTCTTTCTTTACCCGTGTGTGTATTTATTAAGATAGTACTATTACTTTTCTTCTACATGCTCACTATCTCTTTTCTTGTCTGTGAAATAACTTTGTATGCATTGCAATTGGTGTTTCACAAAGCTAACTCACTTGTTTATCTCAAAGTTATGTTCATACTCTCGTGTGTTATTGATTGCAACCAAGGATATTATTTAAGATCAATATAATGGTGGTCGGGCCTAATTCCTAGATGGGGCTCCTATCCCAAATGGTGTGTGGTCTAGTTGGGACTTCATATCGGAGAGACCCCCTATTTGTTGGTGGCTTCCATCACCATCAACATTAACATAATAACATTAATATTATTAATAACATTTAAATTACAATATTAGCATTAATAATATTTTATTAATATTATTAATGAAATTAGCATTCTTCATATAAAGAGTATTAACATTAACATTGATAAATAATATTAATGATATTATTAATAGATTTTTTAATAAATAAATAAATAAATAATTATTCACTCTAACAATGTGATTAAAAATATTAATGATATTAACATTGTTAATATAAATAAAATTAATATTAATATTATTAAACAACATCAATAATATTTACATTCTAATCAAAAACAATAAATAAACACAACTATAGTCATACATGGTCAACCTTGCCAACATGGTCAATCAATGTCACTCATTGTCACCCATGTTCAACGATGCACAACCTTAGCTAGTCATAGTGAACCACGGTTAATATTGGTCAAACAAAGTCAAACAAGGTCATCCCTCTCAACCTAGAAAACCCCTTGCTCTACCACTCCTAATGGCCAACTAGGGTCAACCAAGGTTATAATGGCCGAACATGGTCAACTAAGGTCTCTATGCTTGAACGTGGCCAACCATTGTCAAAATGAGAAACTATAGTCTATCATAGAAAAGTATGGTCAGCCATTGCAGACATGTTCAACCATGGGAAGCCTAGGTCAACCATGGTCATTCATGGTTATCTTTGTTCAAGCATAGTCACCATAATCAACCTTTGAAAACCATGGTCAACCCATACTCAACATGGCCAACAATGGTTAATATGGTCAAACATGGTTAACCTAGTTCACCATGGTAAAATATGGTCAAATGTAGCCATTCACTATCAATATAGACAACCATGATGTATCATAGAAACCTACGGTCAACCATGGTCATATTAGTCAAACCATGTTCACTCATGCTTAAACCATGCTCACCTATAGAAAATGTTTAGAAATAATTAATAATAATAATATTAATATTAATATTATTTAAAACACATTGGTTTACTAATGTGATTCACTATATTTGACTATGTTTGTCCAACGTCGGAATGCGACATTACAAAATTAGTCAACCAAATTTATTAATGTGATTGACTATGTTTGACTATGTTTGACAATCAACACTCTTCAACTTCAGTCAAACATAATTTCCTATTAATATTATTGATGAATATTAATAATCAAATGTGTTGTGGCATCAGAATGGTACATGAGTCCATCCAAATTGATATTAATAATCAAACATGTTGTGACTTCAGAATGGTACATAAATCTATCCAGCGTCACAATGTGGCAAACCTTGTCACAATGGTACATTACATTGAAATTTATCCAATGTCAAAATACGACAATGCAAAATTAGCCAACCACATTTACTAATGTTGTTGACTACATTCAACTATGTTTGGAATTCAACACTCTTCAACTTTGGTCAAACAAAATTTCGTTTTAATATTATTATTATTATTAATAGTCAAACATAGACACACATAGTCAAACAAAGCCAACCATTAGTCAAACATAATCAGCCATAATGGTCAATCAAGGTCTTTATGGTCAACCATGATCAACCATCACCACCCATGGTCAACTATGATTGACCATAGTCAACCATAATGGCCAACCATGATCAACCATGATCAACCATGGTCAACCACACTGAACCATGATCAGCTATAATGGTCAATAAATATGTTTATGGTTATATTTGTCAAACATGGTCAACCAAGTTTAATTCATATCAACCATAATCAACCATGCTCAACCAAGGTCAAACAAGATCAACATTGATCAACCAAGGTCATCTAATGTCAACCATCGTCCATGGTCAACAATCATCAACCATGGTCAACCTTGATCAACTATAACGATATATCAATATCTTTATGGTTAGAATGGTCGAACATGGTCAACCAAGATTAACTATGGTCAACTAATATCAACCATGGTCAACCATGGTGAACTAAGATGAACATGGTTAGAATGGTCAACATGGTCAACCATGATTAACCATGGTCAATCATGATAGACCATGATCAACCACGATGATCTGTACTTATGAAAGAATGAAATGAAATACATATTTAAAACATAAACATAGAGATGCAGTGAAATTGAACTTCAATTAATAAATAGAAAAAGTTAAAAATTATTTACATGTAGAATTAAAGCAAACTATCTTGGGTGATGGTAGCTTATCTTTGAGAAGAGATGTGACAGCTACATGTCTTTTGAATTGTGTTACAATGAGGCTTGGAGGATGGGGTTAGTTGGAATTTCAACTTACTAGGGTTGTAAATTTGAAATATGATATCCATTTGTTGTGTGTGATGGCCCATTAGAAAGGTCTATCAGAGAAAACAATTTTTGATTGCAAACATGGATCTTTTCCCATTTCCCCAAAAAACGTTTGTTAAAATTATGAAACTATGGTCAAATTCCATAATGTATAGTCTATTTGATGAATATGATGATTGCATTCAATTCCTCTTTTTGAGAGGACCAAAATAAACCTAAATATCACTCAAATCAGATAAGGGAAAGTATACTTATGAAAGAAAACCCACACATGCACGTTTGGACAAGGTCGACCTCAAAGAAAATTCGACACCCATGGAAGCTTATAAATACAAGGGACATAAATCTCATTTGTAAATCACCAAGCATCTTCTTCTTCTCTTCTCATTAATTGGTTTGCATAGGTTTGAAGCAAGGATGACAAAATAATTTCGCAAAGGTTCGAAATTACAGGGCCCAAGGCTCACATTTGATCTAGGGTTTATGGGTTATAGTTGTAGGCTTTTCATAGAGAAATTTCATCTACAATCGTTGGCACACAGGCAGCAAGGGACCAATTGGGACCCTACAGTCACACTCACAACCCCTCATGCAAGCGACTCGGGAGTTTGACCAAAGCTGACCATTGACTGAAGTTATCTGTAGCTGACTGAAGACTGAAGAAGTTATCTCTGATATAGTCTGACACTAGAAACTTGTTTCTAAATGTTATTGGGTTGTATTACTAGATGATATTGTATTGGTCTCTTTTTACTCTCTGCTGAAAATTTTATGAAAATCTAATAGAAGAATAATTTCACAGGGTTTTCCCCCTAGTGGGTTTTTTCCCTAGTCTTTGACCAAATATAGTGTCTCTTGTTGATGTGTTGATTGTATCTTTTTTCATTTCATTTATTGTTCCATCTTCAATAAATGTTTATGAATGGAAAGACTAATTGTAATTGAAAATATTTCTAGTTGAAGTATTGAATTGGGCTAAAGTAATTGATACAACAATAGAACAATCGGAGCTAAGGTGAAGGACAAGCCCGAGAGGAGACAAGGATTAAAATAATCATCTTCGAAAAGTTGAAAGAGCCAATCTAGTCAAGTCAAGATGTCTTCCACCTTCAAGGAAAATAAGAAGTTGGGTGACTCATCGAATTTTGTTGCACGGAAAGTCAGGTTGGAAATTATAGTTGACAACAATGATGTTTTGGATTACATTCAAGGAAAAGTACTTGAGTCTCCAGGAAATGCTTCCATCGCTGTCAAGAGTAAGCATAAGAAAGGTGAGAATAAAGAAAAGAAAATTATAGGTGATGGTTTACAAGACAATTTTCTTGCATATGTTGAAAACTTGAGAAGGTCCAAGGACATGTATGATAAGATAGAGGGCATGCATGAGGTAAATAATTTGAATGAAGCCATATCCTTGAAATATCAACTCAAGGACACAAATATGATCAAAGGAGAGTTTGTAAAATCCTACATAATGAGCATATCTCGTCTTAGAGATCAATTGTAAAGAGTTGGAGAATATGTGTCTAATAGGGAATTGGTGATCATAACTCTAAGAGGTATCCCTCCTCTTTGGAAAACCTTCATCATTAGCATAAGTAACTACAATTCCCTCCCGTCATTTGATGAAATTTTTGGAAAGCTTACTCAAGAAGAATCAATGATGATATCAAGAGGAAGGATTCAAAAGCATGAAGAAAGAGAGCCCAATGCATTCATCACTCATGAGAAGAAGAAGAAGAAAGGGAAAGGAGGTCTATCAAATCAAGGAAGCCTTCTTCTCGAAATCCAAATAAAATAAAAGAATACTTACACATTGAATGCTACAATTTTCACAAGAAAGGTCATTATGCTTGAGATTGCCCCGAAAAGAACAATGGACCACGCAACTATACAAGAAGCTACAACAACAGGTTCAATGATTCAAGAAGAAGAGATGATCAAAGGAATGACTACAATGGGAAAGATGAAATAAGAAGAAGAGATGCTCCAAGTGATCATGAAAAAGATCGTCGTCTAGAAAAGAAGTCAAGATTATCGAGGTATGAAAGTAATGTTGCGAATAAATCTGAATATATCCTTATTTCCACTCTTACTAGTTCATCTCCTCCGGATTCATGGGATTGTTGGTTGGTTGATAGTGGGGTCACTCATCACTTCTCTGGTTATAAGGAAGTTCTCTTTAACATGGTGGAGAGGGAGTCAAATTTCAAAATCATTCTTGGAGACAACTCCACTCATCTTGTTAAAGGTTTTGGGCCCATCAAATTTTATTTGAATTCAGGAGAATCTATTTTGCTCCATGATGTAATGTATGTTTTTGGGTTAAATAATAATTTGGTATCATTATCTGCTTTGGAAGATAAAGGAATGATGGTTGTCTGTTGAAATTTGCAACAAAAAATATTGAAAATGGCAACAAGAAGAGGCTTCTAATTTGATTTTCCCTTAATTAAATTAGAAGTAAATTGTAATTCCACATCACATGACAGCTTATATGAGTTAACTAAGTTGGGAAGACTTATTTAGCTTATTCAATTCGAGTTGAGGGTAAAACTAGAGGCATGTAGGATTGTCTCTAAGTTTTAGGGGGGCTAGTTGCAGTCTATTTTGAGTTGTAATTATTTAACTTAATTAATTTGAGTTAAAATTAGTTTAAATAGTTCTAACTGATGGCGGAAAAAGCGAGAGGTCCAGTGAATTAAATCTAATTTAATTCACATGCAGTGATCAATCAAATCACTGATAATTCGCTATAGATAATTGTTGCATGTCAGTTCTGAGGAAGACCTAGTTGAGATTGAGTTAAAGGGAAGTGTAATATCAGTTGTATAATTAGAAAATTGTACAGGTCATGCATGGAGTCAGCATAAGGCCTTAGATGTATTGCACAATAATTAATTGGGAATTTCATAATTAATAGTTGCTCAGTTTCCCTAGGGATTGTGCAAGCAAGGTAGGGCATCCAAAGGAAAGAAATTGGTTTAGTATTGAACCAAAGCAAGCCTAGAATAGAGTGAGACAAACATATATAGTGCAGAGAGCTCTCAAGCCTGAGAGAAGCATTGTATTGTTCTCATATTATTTGAATTTTGAAATATAAATATAGAGGGGTTTTTAGCTGAGGATTTCCCCAGATAAATCTATGTGTTGTGTGATTGAAATTATTTCTCTTTCTTGTTCATGTGATTACACGATCGTAATTGGTTGCCGCAATTTATAGAATAGATTAAAGTATTTTTTTATCATATTACAAGATCAGTTGAATCTATGTGAAATTTCTACATGGCATCAGAGCAAGAATCAATATAGAAGAGAAGAATACGAGTTTGTTTTGAATAAGTGAATCAAATTTGCAGATCTATTCTTCAGGACCAGCAACAGAATCAAGATGTATTTTTGTGGATTGAGACTCGAATATTCCCTTGAGGGTAGTTTGAATTACAGAGCTTAGAAGAACAGGATGGAAGCAGTGTTTGAATAAAACAGGTTGAAGGAGTTCACAGACAGTGATATTCCCAGGAAAGCAACAACAGATATTCAAAATCTTGATACATGGAAGAATAATGTAGCAAAGGTGAGAAGGATTATGTTAGAAGGAGTTTGAAATCATATTGTCTTGAACCTTCATTAAAAGGAAACTCCATATGCTATGTGGAATGCCTTAACATATTTTTTTTAGAACAACAACAACCACATGAATTTGGCACTGAAGTATAAGCTCAGAAAAATCAAATTCGAGAAGGGCAACACAATATCACAGTACTTGACCAAGTTCACCCTGTGTCGGGATGAGCTTGGAAGTGTTGGTGTTACCATTGTTGAGGATGATTTGGTGAGCCTAGAACTTCTAAGACTTCCCAAGAACTGGCAAAGCTACCAGGATTCAATAAATGGAAGCTACCGGGATGGGAGCGATTATGGTCCGACTTGGTGTAAGAAGAGATTAGGAGCAACACAAGAGATGGGACCTCTTTCAAATAAACAAAAGAAGATGTTGAATTAGTTAGCAAAGGAAAGAAAGTCGAGGGAAAGAAGTCCCAAGGTGAAGAGGGAAAGAAATACTTGTCCGACATCAAGTGTTTTCACTATCATGAGTTCAGGCACTATGCCATGAAATGTCCGCAGAAAAAGGAAAGTAAGGAGGAGCCTATAGTAGCATCAACATGTGAAGCTCTAGATTCACATTTTGAACTTGATTTCACTCTCATTGCATGCATGGAAATCATTGTAATGGGATGCATGTGATATCTCGATAGTGGTGCCATGTTCCATATGACGAGGAATAAAGATATTTTAAGTGACTTGGAGGAGAAAGACCTCAAGAAGAACATAGAGTTTGGAGATGATGGGAGGTATAGCATGACCAAAATTGGTATTGTTGCCTTTCAGAGGGAGTCTGGATCCCCTCTCATACTCACAGATGTGTTGTTTGTTTCAAGACTAAGGAATAATCTTGTTTCCATTGTAGTATTAGAAGAACGAGGCTACGATGTGATATTTAGCAAAGGAAAGGTTTTCCTTAGACACATTGTCATGGGACAGATGAAACATATTGGTGTATGAGTCAAGAATCTGTACGAACTTGAGGTACCAAATGCATGCAAAAATTTGAGGAGAAAGGCAAAGGTTAGAGACTTGGTGTTTGAAAGGGAGCATGAATTACCTTTCAACATGTAGCCTAAGAATGAAGCCTCAACAAGTTGTGGAGCATCCAAAATTGGAGAAGAAGAAAATATATTGAGTGGATGCATCCACTCAAGCAGAGATCTCCAATAGGGGTAATTTTGAGCCAAGTGCAGAGAGAGAGCAGATGCAAGCATACCTCTAGGTGAGAGGTGGGGGGATGTGAAATAATAGTCCAAAGAGTGCAGAAATTTGGGTAGGGTCCATTGAAATGTATTGTCTCATGGATAATTACCTTGCTACAGGGGCCCACAATGCACAATAGCAGGATGGATCAGTTGTGGTTGATGTAGTCAGATGTCAGAGTGACAGATGCAAAGACTAGCAGCAGTCAGATATAGGGGAGTGCAGTGCAGATGGCACAGTGGAGAGTCAGCAACAACACAGTTTTTAGTAGACAATGCAGTAGCTAGTAGCAGTTAGAGACTTTGATGGCAAATGCATCATACTGATCACAATTGATTCATTTTGGATGCTTTTCAGTTTCAGAAGTTACAATAGCAACAACACTAGAGAGAAGTGTTGCATGCAAAACATTCCAAAGGTACCGGATCGGGATAGAGTTGAATTCCTTTCTTGTTGAGAGGGAGTGTTAAAATTTGCAACAAGAAATATTGAAAATGGAAACAAGAAGAGGCTTCTAATTTGATTTTCCCTTAATTAAATTAGAAGTAAATTGTAATTCCACATTACATGACAGCATGTACGAGTTAACTAAGTCAGTACGACTTAGTTATCTCAGTCAATTCGAGTTGAGGATCAAACTAGAGGCATGTATAGTTCTCTCTGATTTTTAGGGGATCCAGTTTCATTTTATTTTGGGTTGTAATTATTTAGCTTAATTAATTTGACTTAAAATCATTTTAACTAGTTCTAACTGATCGAGGAATTAGTGAGAGGTCAATTGAATTAAATTTTATTTAATTCACATGCAGTGATCAATCAAATAAATAATAATTCACTATAAATAGTTATTGCATGTCAGTTCTGAGGAAGAACCAGTTGAGATTGGAGTTAAAGGGAAGTGTATTATCAGTTGTATAATTAAAAAATTATATAGGTCATGCATGGAGTCAGCAGAAGGCCTTAGATGTATTGTGCAATCATTAATTGGGAATTTCCTAATCAATAGGGGCTCAATTTCCCTAGGGATTACGCAAGCAAGGCAAGGCATACAGAGGCAAGAAATTGGTTAATTAATGAACCAAAGCAGACCTAGAATAGAGTGATATAGACAAAGATATTGCAGAGAGCTCTCAAGCCTAAGAGAAGCATTGTATTGTTCTCATATTCTTTGACTTATGCAATATGCAGATAGTAGGGTTTTTAATTGAGGATTTCTCGAGATAAATATTTGTGTTGTGAGATTGAAATTCTTTCTCTTTCTTGTTCTTGTGATAGTGTGATCGTAATTGGTTTCTGCAATTTGTAGAACATATTCAAGTATTTTGTTTTAGCATATTACAAGATCAGTTGAATCTATGTGGATTTTCTACATTTCCTTCATCAAAGGGAAGGTTCTTACTTGGCATGTTGGATCACCTATCAAATATGCATTCACATTGGCATCGAGATACGAAGGACTCTGCATGTTTACTAGAAGACCACTTATAGAATTCCAACATATAAACTGAGGGGTTGTATTCTAGGGCAAAAAACCTCAAATTAAACATAACTTCTACCATCATATCATTCGCTTAATGAACGGACCAGATTGACTGCAAAATTACAATATTTTACAAGGAAATTTTACATATATTTTTAGCTTTGGGGGGGCTTCCCCCAGACCCCCTAGCTGGGGGGAATGGTCCCCCCCCCAAGACCCCTACGAGGGGGGAAATTCCCCCCCGCACCCCCTACGTGGAGGGTTGTACAGTATTCCTAGGGTATACATCCAGCTGAAACAAATACCTATGAATCGGGAAGATAATCAGGGTCCACACCCAACACCTTGAAATGTGGAAGGTGCATTAGTAAGGCCTAAAGGCATGATCGGAAATTTATAATGACTCTCATGAGTTTTGAATGTTGTTTCCGAAATTTCTTCAGTCTTCATTCTAATTTGATGATATCCTAAACGAAGATCCAACTTGGTGAAGTAAATTTCTCCATCTAATTCATCCAACAATTCATCAATGACAGGAATGGGAAATTTAACTTTAATAGCGAGCTTATTGAGCACCCTATAATCCGGATGCATACGCCATGATCCATCCTTCTCATGCACCAATACTACTGGAGCAGATAAATAACTTTGACTAGGTTGAATTATACCAGCTTCTAACATTTCTACAACTATACATTCAATTTCACTCTTTTGGGCATATGGATATCTATAAGGTATGATGTTTGAAAGAACACTTCCTAGAATAAAACGAATAGCATGATCATGATCACAAATAGGTATGAGGCCTTTAGGAGTCTCAAATGTCTTGGAATGATTGTCTAAAAAAATTTAAACATCTACAAAAATAGATGATTTCGATGTTTGAACCTCTAGTGAGCATAATATGAAATCACGACATGTTGTTCTTTCTTCAAAATCTTTATCATGCCATTAGAGCTAATTATATTTCTTGGTTTCCCTGCGATACCCCTTAATTCAACTTCCTTTCCTTCCCAAAAAAAATTCAAGAAAATTTATTGAAAATTAAAAGCTATCATCCCCAAAAATTGTAACCATTAGACTCCCAGTACAACATCAGCACCACCCATTGGACTATTCAATACATATTCCCCCATCGTTAGCTTGATATTATGGTACTTTCCAAAGCAATTTACAGTTCCTCTATTTTCAACCATCACTTGACACTCTGGTGCTGGATAGGAAACAATTCAATTCCTTGGTTATCTTACAATGAATAAAATTATAGGTACTACCCGAATCAATCACAACTATTATGGTACTTTCCAGAGCAATTTACAGTTCCTCCATTTGTAACCATCACTTGACACTCTGGTGCTGGATATAGGAAACAATTCAATTCCTTGGTTATCTTACAATGAACAAAATTATAGGTACTAAAATCAATCACAACTATTACCTTTTTCTTCTTGATATATCATTCTATCTTGAGAGCTTGAGGAGTGGTAATTCCTTCCAATGCATTACAAGATATGGTCTAATTCATTTATTCTCTCTTTGGGGTTGGTTCCTAATTTATATCCTACTCTTTTGATGTTTTTTGTTCCTTTTCTTCCTCCTCTTCACAATCTATGTAGAACCATTTATTCTCAACACACTTATAACCTTCAGTGTATTTGTTATCACAACTGTAACAAAGCCATTTTTCTCTTTTTTCCTCCAATTGTTGTGGTGTCAACTTTGTAGGTTTTGGAAGACTAAGAGAAACAACACTTCCATCTTTATAGTTGTGAGTGGTAGACTTCCTTGTTGCCATAATTTTTCTTTCAACTTTTCTTGCCACCTTGAATGCCTTCTCCAATTAATCAAGTTCCTAAAGACGAACCTCATGTTGGATGTTATCTTTTAAAGTCCCTATTAAGACATCAATCCTATACTCCTCTGGAATATCAGTTTCCCTAATATTCAATTATTGGAAGTCTTCCATGTGCTCTGCCATTGAACCCTTTTGTTTGAGATTTATCAATTGGATAAAGAAAGTGTTGCTCTTTGTATATTCATAATGTGCTATCATTACCTCCGTAAAAATTTACCAGGTGACAACTGGTTTACGAGAAAAAAGTTATTTATACCATACAAACTGATTGGGTTCTAAATATAAATATGCAATATGTACCTTTCATGAGGGTTGCACATCCTGTAGATCAAAATATTGTTTCATCTGCAGTATCCATGTTACCGAATCCTTGTCATCAAACTTATATATATATATATATATATATAGAATGTGGCAGTTCTTAAACCCCACATTGGAGTCTCTAAAATCATAATTCATATTCATTTTTTCCTCATCGTGATTTTCATGGATTACCTTGTCACCACCAGGAATCCTTTCTTGCAACAACTTTTTCAACCCTTCCAACTTGACATTCATCACATCCATGTCTACTTTAAAAACCTCCATGTTGTCTTTTATACCATCCATGTCCATTTTTAAGCCATCCATGTCATCTTTGGTTGCTCTTTGTGAGAGAGAAATTTGTTGCACTTGGACCTGTAACTTTGATATATTATGTTGCAATTATTCATCTTCATGTGTCACAGTAGAGCTTTATGAGGATTTAATGGGTGTAGAATTGTTTTGTTTGGGAGGAATTTTAGAACCAAATACTTATATGTATGCTTCAATATTCCTTTTGAATCACTTCAAACTGATTTTTTAAACAAAAGCTATGCAAAATTAAAAAATACACACCTTTTTCTTGTTTTTTAGGAGCTTAATATTGATACAATTGTATCTCTTTAATTTAGGATCTCCAAGGTCTTGACTTTTGTCCTGTGGTATCCCTATGAGTCTTCTTTTCAACCCCACTTGTCAGACCAATATTGGATTCTTAAATAAATAGTTATGCCAAATCACCCACGATGACTTGATTGTCAGTTGGTTCAGTAGATCGAACTTATACGGAGTTCCACGTGTCATTGTTTCAACCATTGGTTTTGAAAATGAAAAAAAACAACTACGGTCTATGCACTTTCAGTCGCTTATTATGAAATTCAAATCTGATGCTCGGAGCGAAAGTTATGACGATTTTCCCTAGTTCTCCAGTTTGAGATTAAGTTTTGGATCCTGCAAAAACCCTAACTTTCTCATATCATATATCCGAAAAGATAGTGAACTAATATCTAAAATTTGTACACAAAGTTCACCAATATTTCAGCTTTATGTGGTTGCACTTTCAACTGCTAAAGTCTTGTAGAAAAAAAGATGTAGTGAAAATGCCAAGATGACCCATTTGAAGAAGTGAAACCCTAGAATCCAAAGCTCTGATCTCAAATGTTATACAACCATCTCACAAAATAGAAGAAAATATAGATTGACAACTTAAAAAATATCCTCTTCGAGGGGGGAATCTATTTTACATTACATAAATGAACAATTTTTGGATGATATAAATGATAATACCTCCTTGGTATATATAGGGGTCTAAGGGGTCACAATATCATCATAGCCTACATATCAATAATAATTTAAGGGCACAAGAATAAAAATAGTGGGTTTCTATGGGGCACAAAAATAACAACATGGGAGATACATTGGCACAACAATAACAATAGGGATCTACACTAACAATAACAATAAGGGGAATATACTAGTATTATAGGAACCTTCAATTATACCAGTATTTCCACCAGCCATATGAAGATGCACCAGAACAAGGGGCTGATGGGCCCTAATTTATTGGATTTTTTTGGATATTTTGAGCATGCACTTATTTATCTGATCTTATGTACAACATAATTATTGTATATATTTCTACAACTCATAACTGCTTATTAACTTTTATTGATATAAATTTTTGAATGTGGTTTGTGCCACCATATATGCATATGTTATATAAAGCATCTACAACATGTAATTTTCATCTTATTAACGAAAGTTATGATTTTTCCTGGGGAAAAAAATTATAGGGACCTAGCATGCCTAGTCTGATGACCATTTTAAGTTACATATGCAAGAGTACTATCATTTATTGTTACAATCCAATCTGATATCTTTAAAAAATAAAGAGAGTTCATGAAAAAAAGTTAAAAATATCATCTAGTGCTAAAAAGTTGTCTTAGAAAACCCATGCTTGCTAAAAAATATTACCGAGGAAAAAAAAACAAAATTGGGAAGCTTAGAATATTGTTTGTACTATTTGGTGCCCCACTTTCCACCCAAAGCAAAAACCTGCATGTTCCATCAAGTCAAAATAGACAGTTAATACTGGTAAAATAGAAATAAGCTCGTTGCCAAAAAGGGAGTTGATAATCCTATGTGAAAGAGTTGTGTAAAAAAATCCAGATTGATTAATTATGCCTAGGGGCATATCTAGTGCTAGTTAATTGAGCCTCCACTTCTTTCTTTGATTTCCCACTATCCTTGATCAAGTACCAGTCCTCTCTTAGAAAGTTGATCGGTTGTTTTGGTTTGTTCCCTATAGATATGAGTGATAGATAAGTGACAAAAGTGATCTTGTTTTATGGATGACATTTACATATAATTGAAGGAGTGTATAGTTTTTCAATCTAGTTGTAACTTGCATCCATTTTATAATGACCAAGGAGTCTCCATAAATGTGAAGTTCAAAGATATGTAGATAATTAGCTAACTGTAGTAATAATTTGAGAGCAAATAACTCAACAAAATTGTTTGATACATTTTTTGTGTTACAAGAAAAGGAGGGAAAAACAAAATCTGTCAAATAAATAAGACCCCCCAAGCCTCCCAAAGAAGAATTTTTTTGTGATGCCCCATCAAAAAAATCTCATGATTTGTTTTTAACGATTTCAACTGCGAAGCTATTCCGAATATGAGTAGCTGGTTGATTTATGAAAGAAAATTCTAGAGGGAAAGATTGTCAACAACCACTCTGATATAAGATTGACCTTGATTTTCAAAGAAAGGATTGTTTCTTTCAAGCCATATGCCCCAATATACAATTAAAGGGAGATATTTTATATTATTGGGGGGCTTCCTACCCAGCCATTCTTTTATACATTCATCCACAAAGTTCCCTTTCCTAGTATGGGTAGCCCCAATAGATTTCTTAATCGTGTTCTAGGCTCTAATAATGAATGGACATTTTATGAAGAGATGAGGGATATCTTTTGCATCCTCTAAACATAGTGAACATCTACTAGGCCCACAGAAGGATCTTTTCTGAATAATCTCCCAGGTTGGAGCTTTATTTATTAGGCGCAACCACATAAAGAATTTCATTTTTTGGGAGCAATTTTGTTTCTACGAATTTCTGACCCACCAAGGATGCGGGTGAGCATTTGGTTGTTGGATAATGGAAAGATACCCATATTTTGGGTTGTAGATGCTTGTAGGGGCATAAGACTAGAACAAAGTGTCTTTCGTAGGTGAGAGAGAGACGAGACTATGGAAGAGGGATATGATTATGTGTTCCATTCAATAGCCAAAATCCCCTCAATATGTAGATCTTTTGCCCTCTTCCAAGCTTGTTCGCCCATAAAGCCCATTCGAGCAAAGGCCTGATTTAAAAAGAAAATTCCTTGAGAATGAAGAGCATGGATGAGTTGTTCAAAGAGAGCATGTGGTTCCCCACTTCATATCCAAGGATCCTTTCCAAAGAGTAGCTTTGAACCATCCCAAATTTTCCATGTGAGGCCTTGAAAAATGACATTAGCAGAGTTATTGATAGCTTTCCAAACTATTGATCCAAAATGAAATGATCTTTTAGGGTTTAGGCTGTGAGCCTTGAATCTAATATAGTAATCACGTGAATTATTTTCTTTCCAAAATATTGATCCAAAATGACATGGTCTTTTGGGGTTTAGGCTCTGAGCCTTGAATCTAATATAGTAGTCACATGAATTATTTGTTAACCACAGTTTGAGTGCAAAACCTTGAATCAGTCTATGTATACCCTTTACATATATACATATATTGTATATATAAATATAATGATTAAAAAAATCTATAAATATCCATTACCTCTTTCAATCTTGAAAACAAAATGTATATTATATATATAACTTTCAATTTCTTTAACTAATTTTAAAAATTATTTTGTTTTTATGTATCTTTTTAACTTTTGATGTTTTAAATTTATATCTCCTCATTACAAAATATTTAAATATATCAATACAAAATTTGATTAAAAATAGTTTTCAATAATAATAATAAAATCTAAAACCCAAATAAAATTAAACTTCAAAGTGACCACCTATCCTAATACCTCTTCAATCATAATAATAAAATCTAAAAACCAAACCAAATGAGATTAAACTTCAAACTGACCACTTATCCTAATACCTATAGGCATATAGGAGGTTGTTTATTTCAAGGCAAAGGTTTTCATATTAAAGCTTATGTTCTCTGCATTCACTCAACGCTCCCTACTTAGGCCGCCTTCCGTTAAAAGAAAAACGATATTTAATCATATTATAAATCAAGTCGAATAAAAAACAATTACCACCCAGAAATAGTCAAAAGTAAATCTTGGAATCTGAATTTGGACATTTACCAAAAGCATGTACTTCCAAAAGAATATTTAATAATACATTGCCACATGCTACGCACCCTCGTTTCGATTGCCTTTCTCGAACCCCTAAAACAAGAGATCTCACACGTAGTTAAACCCTAATCTGTCCCCCAAAAAAATCAATGGCAATCGCAACCGGGAAAATGGTCACGTCGAATGGAAGCTGTAAAGAATTATTTATCTCTTGAAAACAAATCAGTGGCAACCACAACCTGAAAATGGTCACGTTGAATGGAAGTTGTCAAGAAATATTTAAATTGCGGAAACGAGATGATATTAAAGGCAGCTGAATATCCATGTAAGGTAGTAATTATATGTAGTTTCAATGAATTTTGGGCCTTTGTCATCCGCTCTGCTTAGGAATTGGAGTTGATATTTTGTTTAAAGGGGTTTTTATGTGGTGGTTTTCAAATGTTTTGAAGATAAGCAGAATTTCTTTTACCAAGGTCTATGGTTTTGGGGATGAATTGGTTTTTCATGACCTCATAGTTTTTAGGTTTCAATCTTCTTATTACGTAGGTAATGATTATTCCAACATGGGTAAGGTTTCTCAACTTTCTCATTCACTTTACCCATCTAAATTTTTGGGTAAAAGTGGGAAATTTAATTGGACAATTCATAGAAATAGATGGGAAAAGACTATCAAAGAAATTTTCACCTATGTTCGCATTTTCAATAAAAGGCTTCTAGATAAAATAGAGCTTAAGTGGATGGGGAATGTGTTTTCTCAACCCTTGGATTATGAAAATATAGTGTTTTGATGTAGGAATTGCCAACTTGTTATTCACCTTCAAAATGTTTGTCCCTTTCCAAAATCAATTGCCTCCTCACAGATGTCTAAGAACTCCGGGGGTAGTTCGAGGAATCCTAAGGAAAAAAAAGGGTCCAAAGATTTTGTTGGCTATAAGAGGGACAATCTGCTTGGTTGGAGAGATCCTAAGGAAGAAAAAGGGTCAAAAGATTTTGTTACCTATAAGAGGGAGATCCGCAACAACCAAAGGCATTTAGGAAAGTCAAATGCCCCAAGGGCGTCGTCTCATTTAGAAAAGTCAAATACCCCAAGGGCGTCATCTCATTCCTGAGCAGGCAAGATTCATTCGAGTAACAGCAAGAAAGGTGGCTGCATAAAAGAGCCCATGAATCTGATTTTTCTAATAGCAACAGAAAGATGACAACCAAAGTTTATTCCATGGCTCTAGATTTATATCACATAAATCAAACCATATTAAAATAAAATAAATCTTCTAGGAAATCACATGAGAGATTTTAGAACCGATGTGTTTCGAACCACTGAATGTAGTTCATCATCAGGATAAATCAAACTGTCGATTCACATATTGCAATTGTTCTTGACAATACAAGGTTGATTTTATGGCCTCTGGATTTATATCACAAAAATGAGACCACTGATTCACCCGCAACCCTTCTTGACAATACAACGAATTGGACTGAACAAAAAAAGGAAAAAAAGAAAAACCTAGGACATGCCTAGAGAGCTAAGCCCAGGAATGTAGGATCTGTAGTTGGGTAAAAAAAAAAAAAACTTAGGACATGTCTGGAGAGCTAAGCCAAGCACTGTAGGATATGTAGTTGGGTACTCATATTTTCCTGGATGATAAATGATGTTCCTTGTTATAGGTTGATGTGAGCACTTAGCTATGGGGTGTCTTAGGGTATTGTATCTTAGGGTCTTAGGGTTTTCTAATGGGGTTTCTATGGATATTCTTGGGGATGATTTGAGATCTTGGGCATGTGGTAAAGAAATGTTCACACTAAAATTATGTGTTTTACTAAAGGAATATAGTTGTTAGAATTTACCAAAAAATCACAAATTTTAATTGTGAACATTTAATTGATTCCAAAGTAAGAAAATGCCAATTTCTTATGATCAAAACTTTTAAGGTGCAAACTTCTTTTAGAATAAAAATAGATTTCATCTATTTTGAAATTTGGTAAAACCAGAATTAAGATCTAGATTATTTTTATTATTTTAATTTACATAACATTAACAACACTGAACACTACATTGCAACATCACTTTCATACTAAACTAGAAAAAGCCTCTTGAAACAACAATTTTTAATCTATAAAAAATTTTATAGATATATTATTAAAAACTATACCTAAAATTCTTATTAATAATTAAATTAAATTAATTCTCAATTTAAGAAAAAAAAATAAAATAAAAAATAAAATAAAAATAAAAATCCATTTCCTATTTACCACGAGAAAATCAAAATTCTGCTAAAATCAAAATTCTGCTTATACCATTACTTGTAAATAATTCTCATCGATTAGCAATCCATCCCAAATGTACAAGTTCTTAGTGCAAATTCTCATTTGATAATAAATTTTTGCATGATTTCATATAAGAAATCAGAGTTTTCATTAATTTTTATTTAAATATGTTTATATTTAAACAGAACATTCATGACCATTCATCA
Source organism: Pinus albicaulis (assembly GCA_034641835.2). NCBI lineage: Eukaryota > Viridiplantae > Streptophyta > Pinopsida > Pinales > Pinaceae > Pinus > Pinus albicaulis. The sequence goes on along the minus strand of CM076584.1, from coordinate 93,144,710 downwards.
AATTTGGATTACAATAAAATTCTAAAAATGGCTGAAACTTCTAAAACAAAATATATCATAAAAATATTGGAAAAATAAACTTTCCTTATAATAAGGTATAATAAGATTTGATTATGAAATTTTAGATTTTAGAAAAATAAGAAGTTTCCTATAATAAAACTTGTTAATGAAATTTTAGATTTTGATTTGATAGTGAATAAATATATTAATAATATACTTTTTAATAAATTATTTTAATTTAGTTGTTAATGGTTGTTATTTTCTTATTTATATCGGTTTAAATCTCTGTTAATAACATGATGAATTGAAAAATATTGCTATAATGTGTTAGTGTTTAGTATTAGTTGTGAGTGTTATGCCTGTGAACTCGCCTGATAACAACTAACTGGTTACCCTATTGAATTGAAAAATATTGCTATAATGTGTTAGTGTTTAGTATTAGTTGTGAGTGTTATCACTGTGAACCACCCTGAGAACAATTAATTGGTTACTTTCAAAATTGGACTAAAAGAAGTAGTAGTTTAAAAAAATCTACAAAAAATTTTGGTAATATTATGAAAAATTTAGATAAAGATTTTCGAAAATCTGGATAAAGTTGTTAAACTTCAATGCCATAATCAAAAATACAATTTAAAGACTGGAATTTTTTATTTTTTTTATTAGATTCCAAAAAAAAAACTACCAAACTATTATGTTACTCTGTTACTATTCTATTACTCTGTTAAGTCAGTAAACAATTCCTGAAAAAAAAACCCAAAAAAAACTGATCTATCCATCTTCTGGATCATTAAAAATAAAAAATAAAACAAAAACCACTTTAAAATTACATAGAAAATAGAAAATAAATAAATATATGTTGAAATCACTGGTTCAAATCTTGCAAGTGTTAGCCAAAAATAAGATTAGCTTAGACATTTTACAGACTGAATATTTCTCTCAAAGAACTTACAGTGACCCAAAAATAAGATTAGCTTATACATTTTACAGACTGTAATTCTCTCATGAACTTACAGTCATCATTTTCTTGAATTCTTCAAAGTCCACAAACCCATCTCCGTCGGAATCTGCTACCCTGATCATGCGCAAGCAATCTTCAAGGCTCCTTCGGTCGCCCATACTCGCCATAACACTGCGCAGCTCCTCTGCAGAGATATAACCATCATTATCGCTATCGAATATCCGAAAGGCATCTCGCAGTTCGTTTAGGGTCCCGAAACCCCCTTCTTCCTTTGTATTGAAATGGATGAATTCCTGGAGATCGATAAGCCCATCGCCGTCTGAGTCAATTTCTTTCATTATCAGCTCCAACTCTTCTTCGCTGGACGCATAGTTAAAAAGGGAATTGATAACTGCGCCCAGCTCCGAAGCAGATATCTTCCCGTCCCCATTGGCGTCGAAGTGCCTAAACACCACTTCCAGCTCCTCTAAAATCTCCATGCCTTCACATTTTTCATCAGTATTCGTCTCTTGCTCATGGGTATTCACAGTATTTTTCCTCATCTTCCATAGGACCCTGATTTTCCTGCTCAGAAACTTGGGGAAACGCATTTTCGCAATCCGGACTGAGTCTGAGAGCCCTAGCACAGTTCGGTGCCTTTCTGTAACAGCATTCATGAAAAATAAAATTAACCAGAGGAAAGCAGGGCGAAAACAGGGGAACTGATTTTCCGTGTTGACAACACAAGTAGGGATTCCGAGCATGAAATCCTCGGCGCAGTTTGGCGCTTTTCTATTATAAAATTCATGAAAGATTAACCAGAACCAGAGCGGAGCAGAGAGAAAACCGGAGAACTGATTGTCTCAGTGCCGCAAGACAAGTAGTAAATTAAGAAAGAATCCCTGGAATCCATGAGCCTCAGTTCTCGCTGTGTGAACATCCAACTTAAATCGAAGTTCCACGAGTCTCTAGATGCTTCTCAAATAAAACCCATAAAGAAATAGGTTTGAGGATCGAATCTTAAGTTGAGAATCGAACTTAATCTCTTTGGGAAAATTATGAACTTAACTTTCAAATATATTTATGATTTACTTCATGATATATGTGTGGTAGTTTTCAATATGTGTATCAGTTACATCATGGGAGAAATGGTGATTTTCAACATGTGTCTGATGAACTTTAAAAATGTATATGATTTATTTGCTGGGATAGTAGTGATTTTTAATATGTGCATGAGTATGATTTATCTCTTTGAATAAATGGTATTGTTATACTTCATGGCAGGTTAAGGATCACATTGTAATATTTTACTTCAAAGGAATGAGACATTTTTTATAATTTAATTGTTTTTAATTATGATTTATCAAAGAATTATAGTTTATTATAGTATTAGTGAAGATATTTATTAATGTATTATAGAGCATCTTGTTATTAGGGAAGATAATTATCAAGGGAGTATAGTTTATTATATTATTAGAGAAGATATTTATCAAGGCATTATAGCTCATAAGGTCACTAGGGAAGATATTTATCAAGGCATTATAGCTCATCATGTCACTAGCCAAAATATTTATCAAGACATTATAGCTCATTATGCCATTAGCAAGGATATTTATTAAGGCATCATCACATCATTGGTGAGGATGTTTATCAAGGCATTATAGTTCATCATGTCACTAGTAAGAATATCTATCAAGGCATTATTATTCATCATGTCACTAGCGATATAGCTCATCATGCTATTAGCGAGGATATTTATCAAGGCATTATAGCTCATCATGTCACTAGGGAGGATGTTTATCAACGAATTATAACTCATCATGTCACTAGGGAGGATGTTTATCAAGGCATTATAGCTTATCATGTCACTAGCAAGGATGATTATCAAGGCATTATAGCTCATCATGTCATTATCGAGGATGTTTATCAAAGCATCATAGCTCATCATGTCACTATCGAGGATGTTTATCAAGGCATTATAGCTCATCGTGTCACTAGTGAGGATGTTTTCCTAGGAATTATAGCTCATTATGTCACTAGCGAGGATATTTATCAAGGCATTATAGCTCATCATGTCACTTCAAGGAATTATAGGTCATCATGCCACTAGAAAAGATATTTATCAAGGCATTGTAGCTCATCATGTCACTAGCAAAGATATTTATAAGACATTATAACTCATCATGTCACCTAGGGAAGATATTTATCAAGGCATTATAGTTTATCATCTCACAAGGGAGGATGTTTATCCAAACATTATAGCTTATCATATCATGAACCTGGGCGGGGAAGATAATAGTCATTCAACCCAACCACCCAAGATAACCCGAATTGACTATATATATATATATATATATATATATATATAATATTTTTTATTTTTTTCCTTAACATATGATATTTTTTATTATATATATTATTTATAGATCTATTTTTAATTTGATATGTAAATTCTATCTACATGGTAATATATTTCTTAAATTATAATGTAAAGCATTTTGTCACTTTCAATATAATAACTGAAATTTTTTTTTTTTTAAATTAAAATTTGTGAATTTGTATTAGTAAAATATGTGTGGAGATGATTTAGTAAAATTGTGAAATTTAAGGATTGCAACAAGAATGAATCTTTCCAAAATGTTTTACTCAAATATAGAATTATTTTCGACTATTGCATAGAAATACATATATTCAAAATAGAGATTTATAAATTATTTTCTATATTAAACATTCCTAGAATTAAAATAACAAAGCACTTCATGTAAAGGGACCTAGGATTGGAGGGGAAATTTTAAGTATGCAGCATTCTAGTGTTTCTCTTGGAATTGGAGTGTTCAAATGAACTTGATGGGTATGAAACTGTTCTCGAGTGGCCCGAAAAGGGTAGCTCCCATTATCTCCCAATTATGTGGTTAGTAGGCCACCGTTAAGGAGTGAAAAGCCTTTATTTCATCATTCATCTTTTCAATGGAGTGCATATGTTGAATGAGAGTGTCAAATAGTAATTCGACCTCAAACTATCTCATAATTATAATATGGAGATAGAAATGCTAAGAATCGCTCTTCAAATTCTTCCACATATTCTTCCTAACCTGGTTTGTGAGATGAATTGGCTCTGTGCACCATGAGGCCTAAGACGGTGAAGTGGGGGACACGACGAGAACATGACTCACAATTGTAGATGAAGGATTGAAACATATAGGAGGGAATGAAATCCAAGAATGAAAGAATGAAAAGGAAATAATTACTCATAAAATTTTTAGAACAATAATAACTAAGTTTCCCATGAGAGCAAGGGCCCTTGATCTATAAAGATAAGGTGGCCAAATAGGAGGATATTCCATTATAGAGGATATCGATTGAGGAAACAGAGGAAAGCATGGGAAAGAAATCGAAATGAAGCTACGGGAAGATAAAAGGACTAGAGGTGGTAGGGGTATAAATTACCATGAGTGAGAGTGACAAGGGGTAACCACATAATAACCCATAATACAAACTAGCAAAGTATAGTTGTCCATCACAAGATCAAGAAGGAGGATTAGTTCCCATTAACAATTAGGACCCCATCTTCCACTTGGAGAGTATGGTTGGCTTGGAGGTTCAGTATTTGGTTATTAACTCAAAGGACATGGAATAATTAGACTTGTGAAAAGTGATGAAGAGAAACTTTGATTTGGTATAAGATTGAACTTAGGCAAACATTGGAGAAGGGAAGAGCCCACTTGAAAGTAATGTATTGTGTTTATAGAAGCGAGCTTTTGGGTGGACAAAGAAAAGGTTAAGAGAACTCCTTGAGATGAGACATGAACTTTAACGAAATTGTTTAAAGCTACTCCCACACTCCATGAAAAAGAAAGCACCATGTGTCCTAGTGGGTGGGAAAACACCCCTCATACCACCCTAGTATATTTAAAGTAAATTAATAAATAAATAAACTTACGTTTTTCTCTACTAAAATATTCTCTAACTTTAATATATTTTTTTACCAAATGTTATAATTTCATCTACTCAATAGTGATTTGAATAATTAAAAAATCCATTAATTTTTTTTTGAAACAATATAAATTATTTTATATTGAATTAAATGATTTTAATATAATTTATAAATTTACAAATTATTAATAATTTTAATATAATTCCTAAATTTATAATGGGTTAATATTTATCTTTCAAAAATTTCAATAGTCCATAATAATTTGATGTAAATTATAAATTTTGATGTTATTCATAGATTCACTATTTATTAATAATCAATATAATATTTTTAAAATAATTTATAAATTATCGTAACTTATTGATGGCTAATATTAATGTAACAATTTTTAAAATTTTATTTTTTTTATAAATTGTTTTTTGTTATAAGTATTTTTTAATTTTTTTAAATTTTACAAGTTTTTATTTATTAAGTTGAAAGATACTTTTTATATATTAAGTGAAAAAGAGATATATATTTTCATATTTAATATAAAATTGATATATAACATTTAAAATATATATTAATAACAAAAAATATTTTAATATTTATTATGAATAAAAATATTTTAATATTCATTTAATAAAATTTACATAAATTATTATTAAAAAAATTATATCTGATTAATATATAGAATTTACGTACTTTAAAAAAGCATTTCAAAAAATTTAATCATTATCTGTATACCTTAAAATTAAAAGCAATACACACTATCCTATTCTCCTTATAGAAGTGGGTCTTTCCCCTATGACTAGGCTTATGTTGTACAAGCACAAGCTCAATAGCATAGGAGACCATAAACTTCCTAAGCTAGCTTCAAATTCCAACCAAAACCACATAAGGCTTAAACGAGGTTGGTATAAAGACATCAGGGCTTGGTTAAACCATTGGGAGATCAACGAGAATGTTTCATTGCAAAACATCAATAACATTAAAAGAATTGTTACTTCTAAGTTCAAAGAAAAAATGTGGTGTGAGAAAGATCTGGCAGCTAAAAGAAAATTAAGGTATTATAAGGAGGTCATTAACCCCACCTTAGAAGATCAAAAGTATCTCTCTGCTTTAACTAGCTCAAAGAAGAAAATTAATATAACCAAGATTAGAACGAACTCTCATGAGCTCCATAGTGAAACATGTCGTTGGACAGTTCCTAAAACACCATGGATGGAAAGGATCTGCCATCTCTGTGAGAATATGAACATCGAGGATGAAAATCACTTCCTCTTAGAGTGCCCTGCGTACAACCACATTAGAGCTCAATTTCATAATCTTTGTTGCAATATTGACCTTCCTAGTCTTTTAAGATGTCAAAATTATAATGAGCTCGGGAGGCTTCTCTCCAGGCTTTTTGAGCATAGGAATAAAATCTTAAATCAAATTAAATAACTCTTTTCTTTAGGTCCGATAGACCAAAGATTGGTCTCAATGGACGTTAACCATCATCATCATCATCATCATCAATAATTAGCTACACATAAGAATTCCAAAATTAAAATAAATCACACTCATTCAAACATTTTCTATTCCCGGCCTTTTCATAACACAATAATAATCGTTTTCTATTTTTTCTCCAACTTTTTCATAACACAATTATTATTAAATATATCATCAACTTATTTAAAACATCTAAATTTCTATTTGTGAGGTCTTGGTTAAATGGTGATGAGACGGACTGCCATAATACTCATCACAAGTTCAATTCCCTTCTCTGATCGTGATAATGTATCTAGACATATTGAAAAATACTACTAAACATTTAAAATATATATATATATATATATATATATATATATATATATATATATATAATTTAAATTTCCAACTTATTTTTCAACATTACTTATCTTCTCATAAATTTTACTCAACCATTTTCACTTATTTCACTATCTTTAGGTTCTAAAATCTTTCCAAAACCAAATATGTTCTCACATATTATTTTAATGTACTCCTCATGTGGTGTGCATGTGCCTCTCCTTACACAACCTTTGTCCGTTTCTATTTACTTTGTCATCTTGTGATGATAGCGGGTACACGAGTAAGTGCATCCATTACAAAGAGGACCCACGCACCCCGAAAGGAGGAGGACACATGTGCCAGCCGGTGCATAAAAGGAAGCTTTGATCGTTGAGTTGTGCTTGAGCGGTACAATGCATCCACTACTAGGTCGATGCTCACTGTTTTTTCTTTTGATTTTAGGCGTAACTTTTAGATATTGATGTGACTATTTTGTTAATTGATAGTCAATATATTCCAATAAAAAGTTTATTTTCTTTTCTTTTAAATATATCTTTGTATTACTTCTTAAAAAAATTTATATAAGAGTTTGCATGAATGGTCATAATTTTGTGATCTACATCGTGACTTAACATCTTTTTTACAAAAGCTAAAACGAGGGTCTTTTTATACAGAGATATAAGTTCAGAAAATAAGATAGCACTCAAGGGATGACAATTTTCTATCATCCATATTTTACAAAAGAAACTTACTATAATTATGAATGAGCACACTCATGTCAGGTATAACCATATCAACAACAGAGTTATGAAAGTACTAAAATACTGGAACTGAAGTAAAAAAGGACTATTCAAGGATGATGACTCTCGATGCCTAGAGAACTTGCATCATGAGAGTTAGATCTCGGTAATGTGCAATTAGTAAAAAGGGCAATGAGAGGAACGCCATTGATGATTGCATCCTCTTCATCATGTCCATTGGATTCAGTGTCAGAGTCAAAAGCTATGTATCTTTCCACCCAAGTCAACCTTGCCACTATGTCATCTAAGTTATAGTGTATGTCCCTCATGATACATTTGATTTCTTCATATGCTACAAAGATTTTGTAGCTATCAACTTACTTGTCCCTAATTACCATTTAGCAATGTCTCCATTTTTCGATGATGAGTGATGGAATGCAGGAAGTGCAGAAACCTCTTTCTGAATTTTCCAGGGTCTGGTACCAATTTGATACCACCTCCACTAATCTCAGAGTCAGAAAAATACTGGCAGTCGCCAAATTCCTTGGCTTCTAGCCTCATAATTTCCTTTTGAACCTCCAATGGAAAAGCTTCAAAGAAATTAGCTACAGACTCCCACCCAAAGAGTTGACGATGCCTGGATGAGGACGGCCCTACAGCCCCACCTCGACGAGTCGATTTTCGCTGCCTTGGTGCCATGTATACCTTGCAAACAATACAAAACCCTACTACTATTGACCACAGGGGAGGAGTCCCAGCAGGATACTTAAGGGATGAGACTTTGACACAGATACTAACACAATAGCGGTTTGTAGAGGAAGAAAGTGAAATCGGGGTGGTGACGGGAGCCGTGAGGAAGAAAAGACAACTAATTACGTGAGTCGATGGTGCCTATTTGGGCAAACGTATAATTTAACCACCGTGAATTGCACTATTACACTATGAGATATGGTCTAAACTAGACAAACTGTTTGGACTGTAAGGACCTATAAACACCTAAATACAATCTCAAAACCAAATCGAAAATTGTTCATGGGTACCAAATGCCATAGACGAGCACATGACAGTTGAAAGAAACCCTCATAGGTTTTGATCTTTGCAAGGAGGCTTGGGAAAAGATGACGACAAACTCAAAAGACGAGCCAGACCCCGTATTGTGCAAGAAAAACACAAAGAACATGGAGGAACACTCCTACCCGAAGACCCAATACTATGAGAAATACGAAAAGAACTGAGAACTCTGAGGATTGTACCGAGGGGAAAGAAAGTGATAGCTATAAAATAGAACTTGACGTAACGCTACTACTTGATGATTAAACCACCAAGCCAGAGTTGTCCATGATTCTGTAACGTAGAGAGCAGAAACTTCAATGTCAAGCAGACTTTCGAAACTCTACCACCCTGCTAACATCATAGGGAATTTATACATCTTCTACATGGGGAACCTGGTGATGTAAGTGAAGAGAGAATAGTGAGGAGCACACGGTAAAACCATGTGTCCCAAGAGGATCCAGGACTCCCAAAAACCAAATAGAGTCGCATGATGAAACCATTAATGAGACAAAATTCCCTGTTAGGAGGATCCTGATTCATAACCAATCCACCATGAGAGAAGGTCTCCATATCTGTGGGGACAAAAGGAATGAACCAGAGTAAAAATCATGGAGTGTTTGTAGAGGTAGAGTGCGGAGGTTTGGCATTAAATGGAGTGTGTTGAACCAGGTAATCAGCATTTCCACAAACCCAATCGCGCCACATGGTTGCCATGCGAAATGGCATGGAGGGCCCATACCATTTAACGAGGACTACCATAAGTCAATTCAAACGGTGGACACACATGCAAGGATTTAACATTGTAATTAACTGTTGATTTGGTTTAATGTGTCTGTTGAAGTGAGAAATCTTTCAATGTCGATGTATTGACAATTTTTTTATTATGATACCGTTGCATTAAAATTAATTAATTAATAATATATATACTTTCTGAAACATATATAATGAAATAAAAGATAATTCAAATTTTAAATAGTTTTTCTTGATGATATTAATTCTATAAACATAATGAATAGATAATTGATAATGATATAAGTATCCTCTATAAACATTTTTTAATTAATCAACATTATATAATTTTAAATTTTAAAAATAGAATAAATATTATTTGCACAAATTTGAAGTGGATATTTATTATATTAAAAATATATAGATATTTGGTTTAAGTTTAGGATTTTTATTATATTAAAAATATATAGATATTTGATTTAAGTTTAGAATTAGATACCAATGCGAGGGGTGGAAATTGAATAGATGGTTTTGAATAAGATCAACTTTCGCCCTTTAAGATTTTACAATTTATTCATTTTCATTATTGGGCAATGCTTAGAACTTTATTGATGATGCTTAGAAACTCTCATATTTATAATAGTTTATACCATTTCTTGAGAATTACAAGTGTTGGAAATATGATGCAGAGTGTTGTCCTTGATGGCAACCCACTGAATGAAGATGAAGACATGCGACTATTGACATGTGTTGTCCTTGATGGCGAACCACCTGATGAAGTTATTCTTGACCTGTTGGACTTGGTAAAAGATGTAAATCTGATATGAAATGATGTTTGCTAGCAATATGATGTTGAGTGTTGTCCTTGAATGGCAACCCACTTGATGAAGATGATGGCAACTTACTTGATGAAGTTGTGATTGATAGAATATGTCTTGATGATCTAATTATGATGTATCTACAGTGTGTACAGAAGGCAATGAAGAAAGAAATTCAACATGTGCTAAATCTTGATGAAAAGAGTATGTCTCTAGGCATACGCGGATTTGCCTAGGGGAAGTCGCGTATGCACGCGGGAATCAACGTGCCAAGTCGCGTATGTGCAAAAGCCCTCTTAAAGTGCAAAACCAGGGGTAACCACCATGGTATTGACCCATTGTATTGGGTAATGATTCATCTAAATGACCCCGTCCAGGAATACCATCGGAAGTAATGTGGTTTTGGCTCATGGTATTGAAAAAGGGTAAACCTTTATAAGGAGAAGAAATTCATTGTGCAAATGATGAGCGTGGGTGCAAGATGTCTGAGCTTGAATGAATACTTCTCTCTGGAGTATATCTGAATGAAAAGGGTTACAGTTGAATGAAAGATCTGAAGGTATGTTGCACCGATGAAGGCGTGATGAAGAAGGGGATCTAGATCTATATAGTACTTGCATCTGCTAGATCTATTCATGGAAGGCTTAGATCTGAGATGAGGCGAACATCTGTCTGAAGCAAAAGGGTAAATCTGAATTGAATATCTGATCTGAAGAAGTATGCTGCTCTATAATAGTTGAAGATCTATACGCTAGTTCGCCGCAGAGGAAGCGCGTATATACGCGGCTTCGCTGAAGAGAAAGCGCGTATGCGCAATAAAATTAGCTCTGTAATTTGTACTAAAGTATACGCAGGTTTATGTGAACGAAAGCGTGTATATACGCGACATCAGAGAAAGGAAAGCGCGTATGCAAACTAGGGTTTGCTGAAGTCTGTGGTAAGAAATGTCTGATCTGTTCTGCTGGTTTACTGATATCTGTCAGTGAGTTATATGTATCTGTTTCATGGTTGACTATGCTTAAAAGTATGGAAAGGGTCTAGTCTGAAAATATGATGAAACGTGGCCTGCAAGTGGTGTCCTAAAGGAAGCTTTGGATCTAGTGTGAAAATTGATGAAACGTGGTCCATAGAGGTGCTGAGGGTTGTAGCCTTCAGTCAGGGGGTTGTAGCTCCCTTCCAGGTGAGGCTGGTAAATGAGATCAGGGGGTCGTAGCTCCCTTCCAGGAGAGGCTGGTAAACGAGTCGGGGGGTTGGAGCTCCCTTCTAGGAGAGGCTGGTAAACGAGCGCAGGTGGGTGCCTGCGTGCTGGTAGGAGTCTGCACCAGCACATATGTTGTAAGATGTTTTCTCTATAATAAAATATTGAAGGCTGAGCAACGGCAGCGGTGGTTTTCTCCCGACTTGGGTTTCCACCTAAAAATCCTGGTGTTCTTGTGTGATGCTTTGTGTGATGGTTTACTCTGTTCTTACTGCACATGTTTACTGTTTATTAAACATCTGATGAATGAATGATGGAATGGTTTAAGTGAAGAACTAATGACCTAATTAGATATCTGTGTATACACGAGTTTTATAAAGGGTATCCGCGTATATACGCGAGTCTATTTCAGGAAAGTAGCGTATGGGTTTTAGAAGCAAGAAAAAGTAAAAGTTTTGAATATGCAGTAAATACTGATTCACCCCCCCCCCCCTCTCAGTATTTTTCCCAACAACAAGGCTCTACATATTGACCTAGTATGTGCATTCTCTTACTTGTTTAGGACTCATCAAAATCGAGGATTTAATGAAAAAATTCATTAGAAATTCAAGGATTAACAAATTTTTTTTTATTAGAGATTAAGGATTTGACCAAGATTGAAAAAAGATACACAATGGAAAGAGACATAAAAGCTACATGGTGGAAGAAATTAGTAATGAATGGAAAGAGACATATAAAAGCTAAATGGTGGAAGAAATCAGTAATTAATTTCTATTGAATAGAAACTAATAAAAAATCATACGAATCTATATGTACAACTTGTAAAAATGATTTTACCCCCACCAATAAGTATCAAACAAATAATAATTATGTTGATAGAAATCATTTTTCGTAATAGGGTTGTTATAATTTTAATTCTTTAAATATCAAAAACCATTTGAATGGTTCAGATTTGTTATACTCAGAATATTTTTCGTCATATTCGATTTCTAATGGCCAAAATTAGCAATTTAAAAATTAAATCGACATGGTTTTTAGTTATTACACCAAAGGCGTTATCTTTGTTGTTGGAGTGGGGTGAGCAAACACTGTTCACCCCATCCAATCAAAATGTTTGCCCATCACCCTTCTGTCCAGTTAAAAATTGACACATGTAATCATTGGGTTCATCAACAAGCGGCGGGCATTTCCCTGGGATTCGACCACACGACCTCCGCATTATTCTTCTTTTTCCTATTGTCTCAAACAAGTGAAGGAACAACATTCTCAGCAACAATGTTGACACTGGAGTCGATCGCGAGAGAAAATTATTTATGTCTGCCAACAGGCTCAGTGTATTCTTCGCCGGATTCAAGAAATCTGTTAACGTATAAACCATTTCTATTTCTCTGGTCGTTTTCTTCAGCATCTGGGTCGGCCATACAGGCGCGCCCCAAAACGCCATAAGCTATCGCGATGCCCACGAGAATAATATTGACGACGTCCCAAGTCCTGGAAATCACAGCTCGTCGGAAATATCTGCCAAATGTGGCAAACAGGGACGACAAAAGGCACACAAATCCGAGCGCAATGGCGAGCACTAGAGCCTTGTAGAATGTGGAAAACAATCTGTTGACAAACTTTTGGGCCTCATTACACTGCTGAAGATGACAGAAATGTAACTCCTTCATTTCTTCTTCGGCTTTGCAGTGCTCGTCTTCGTCCATGGCCGCCGCCGATCTCTGCAACAACTTTTCTTTATTTCACAGAGCGTGGGAATGGATGAGATCTCTACAACCAGCAGCATAGGAATGTATAGACAAGGAGTTCCTGTCACATTTAATGCTATGTTCCTGTGCATGTGAATGGCGCCAAGAAATTATTTTTCCCCTGAAGAGCTCTCACTTTTTTGTTGTGGGCTTGACTCGTCTCGCAAGCTTCGGTTGGAATCTTCCGCGTTAATTTTTTCTCGACTCCATTTCATTCGGTACACTGTGTCGCTCACAGCGACTGGAAATAATAATTAAAAAAAAAAAATAACAAATGTTAATACCTTATTGAATGCCTCACCAAAACCATTTTCCTAGTAAAAAGGTGAGCTTTGTGATATTGAATCAGAAGTTCCAGAAAAAGGAATTTTAATAGTTTCATTCACAGGTACTTACCTTCGTCTTAGTGATGGAAAAGGGGAAACCAGACCTTCCAATAAAAATTTGATAGGTAAGCTTAGCATTTGTTTGAGTTATGCACTCTTCAACAACCTCAGCTTCAACCTACTTGAGTAAGAATTATGTTGTAGTGGTAATGTATCTCATTCTTATTCTCCTTGCTTGTTCTAACACTCACCCTAGCAAAGTCAATTGCCAATATGTTAGATGTCAATCGGATTTAGACTCTAGAGGCATTACAACTCTTTGTGCCAACTTCCCCATCCTGTGGTATTCTTGAACAATTTTTGCAAGCATTAAACAACTTGAAGAACTTTTCTTGCTATAATATTTTTCTTGAGTGACTTCCTGCAACTCTTTGATGTGTCGATTCTAAAAAATATCTCATGATATACTATGCATCTACATAATCTTAACCAACTCATACAATAGACCATAAATAATCTGAGAACTTGCAGCTCACATAGCTAAAGCTCTCATCTTTAGGTCAACCTGTCTAAAACCCCAAGAATCGTTTTCAAGAAAATTTGTAAAATCTTCATATAAGTTGTGGCGGCTTCAACTATAAAAAAAAATGCATCCTGTATTACTCATCTATTAAAATTGTTTCTTTACCTAAATCAATACTTAAAAAATGGTCCGAACAAACATAAGAGAGTTAACCAAGTTCAATGTTAGTTATTGAGGAAAAAACGTAACCACCTGCAAATTCTACCCCCATGAAATTATTTTTATTAACAAGGTACTTTAAGGTTTAATAATCAATGTAAAAAGGTAAAAAGGTTGGCCAATATACATGTCTAAGTTTTTGCAATTCAAAGAACATTCCTAAAGCCTTCCCCAGTGTCGTTGGATGATTCTTTTTTGCACTGTTTATTTTTTAAGCTTGCACAAAACATAGTATGGACAATATTCCCTTTTTCTGGTTGAGCTAAATTTATACTCACAATGATTTTGAGGAATGGACATGTCAAAGCCTATGTTTCACCAAGTTTTCAAGATGGAGGAATGTGGGAGCAAAGAAAACCATATGGGGAAATGTGGGAGCAACTCCAAATTTTAGAGAAAATTTTTGGGACAGGGGAACATTGAGTTTCCAAGTATAGAGGTCCTTAATTTCTAAAATTATAAAAATGAAAATAATTGATGATAAAATCCCAACAATAACAATCCATCCCATGCAAATTCATCATTGTGCTATCTAGTGGAAAGACTATAATCTTGCCAATCTTAAAATCCTGAAAACTGTTAAGTCAACTAAATTCAGAATAGGATATCAAATTTTACTTTCTCCATATTAAGTTCACTGAGGTTGGAAGCACTCTCAAGCATCATGAAACAATTAATGATAATGTGAAAGTTTAAGTAAACATTTACAGTCTCCTTTATCTTATATTTTCACAAAACCTTAAAAGCTTTATCCCCTATATTTGTTATGTCTTAGGTGTTGTTGGACCAAAAATTGAGGGGGAAAGGGGGCAAGCACCCAGGCATCCTCCCAGTTTCTGTTCTTTCCTTTTCTTTTCTTTTTTTTTATATGGAGTGAGGGGGGTGGTGGTTGGGGACTTTGCAGCACCCAACTACCCCCTTTTTGGGAAACAAACCAACAAATTTTGCAAAGAAAAAATTCTTTTTTTTTGTATATGGAGTGAGGGGGGTGGTGGTTGGGGAGTTTGCAGCACCCACCTACCCCCTTTCTGGGAAACAAACAAACAAATTTTGCAAAGAAAAAACACACCAACAAATTTGTTCAGAATTGAATGTGGGTTTAGAATTGAATATGGGATGAAGCAACTCTGCAAAATCCAAATCAATTCCGTAGAACTTTTCGACTTACAAGGCATGCTTAAGCAGAACAGATATAATCCAACAAATTTGCAGAAAATTAAATGTGAGATAATATATCTACCCTTGCAAATCGACTCTGATTTTTCCTGAATTTGAAAGGAGGCACAATACCAAGTGAAAAGGAACACAGCCTTTGATGAATCCAAACTAAATGCTCACAAGCGAACTGATCTCTAACATCGATAATTCATTTCTTAATAATAAAATCAGAGAATCTGCATACAAATTTCTTAAATTTCTTCAAATAGTAGGGTGACCAGGGTGACCATTTTAAACAAGGGGAAATTTACAAGTCTAAAATTTTCATGTATATATAGAAAGCTTCTCGAAATATCAATGTTGAATATGAAGATTTTGAAGCAGGAAAATTTTAACGAGCCACATGAAAGTTGGTAAATGTGAAGTCATACTTTTGTCTCAGATTTTAAAATCCTACAAAAAAAATTATATTTTATAAAAGGATTGGGTCATTCTTGGAAAAAAAAAACACTTAGAAAAAGTTAGCAAATTTTTGACCAATCATTTCCATTTAATTATAAAAAAAAACACACACACACAACAACCTGAAAGAATCAAATCCATTTTAACAAAGACAACGCCTTATTTTCTTTGGATAGACAGCTAAGCTTTTCTAATTTGAAGTCATTTAAAACAAATTTATAGACTTTGCAGTACGATCACCAATACTCCTGGTAAACGCAGTCCCCAGATAATTTGCATCGGGCAGCGAGGTTTTTTTTAAGTTTCCATCCACCTCTTCGGTTAACATTCATTATGTTCTATATGTAGAACATCAAGACACTTTCCTTCCCTATCTACCACTCCACCTTCCGGCGTTCCTTTGCACCTCTTGGTGCAATTGCTAGTTATAGATTGTCTACGCATGGTTGTTGCCTTCATCGTTCAAAACATACTAGTAATTTTCTGCTACACGTGGAGGATGTTGTCGTCGTTTTAAAAATAAAATAAAAAGCCCTCTGACGTGGTGTCGATAAGTATGCGAAAAAAAAGGTTTGAGTTTCGTTTATTTTTTTTTTATGTTTTTTTTTATACGGTGCGAAAATTTATCATAATTCAGTTGTCAAACCAGTAGTGAGAACAATTATTTTTGGTTTTTATTGGCGAATGTAAGTTGACTCATCATTGGCTGTTGTTGGTGAATGTAAGTTGACTCATCACCATTATTCAAGGTAAACCACACCCCCTGGAGTAACTCACTAGTGGTCTGTAAGGGGGCAGACTTTCACTCCTTCAAGATGTTTATGGGTCTTAGGCCGCTAACCTGTTTCCTTACGTCCGAGAAAGACAAGCTCTTAGTCAATTTTAGGGCATACTTATGATCCCTTTTTATTGTATGTTACCCAGATTACTAACTTCAAATTTGACTATTTTTTTTCATTTTCAAATTCTAATTACTAAAATTTTCATTTTGACTGCTTCTTTTAATTCAAATTATAATTATGTTAATAAAAAAATTTATTTATATAGAAAAATATTTAAATAAAAACTTGAATTTATTTATTTATTAATTTATTTATTTTTAAATATTATATTTAATTTTGTTATAGCATAGAATACAATCAATAAAACTTATTTTCAAAATCTATGAATTGATACCTATTAGATTTATCAACTATATCATTGTCACATTTATCAACCATTTCATTACATGGTTGTGGTAGTATATTGATTAACCAATTCTAATCTCTATATTAATGTACGAATTGATACGTATCACATTTATCAACCATTTCATTTATATAGCTATAGTAGTATATTGATCACTCAAAATCTAATCTCTATATTTACGCCGAAGGCATTTTCTGTATGGGGTTCTATGTGCTAACACTATTCATTGTAACTAATGAGAGTGCATAATTTTCGTCGTCCTCCCTTCAATTGGACTTTGAAACTTGTCCTCCTTTTTGTGGACTTGATTGCTCTGCAGAGCGACGATACTGGGGACGGCTAAAGGGCAGGGTACTGCTTTCAACTGCAAAGAGTTGTTGGGGAAGTTTCATTGCTCCATCTAACATTCTTGAAGCCATATCTGTGGTGCATAAAGGCAATCTCCCTTGAACCTAAAGAAATAACATCAATTCCTTGCTCTTTCTAATAACAGGATGAGCAACTAATCGACCAAGGTACTTTTCCACTGCAATTCTCCGATTCTCAATAATCTCATCCTTATGCATAACCTGAATTTCCACAGTATGTTTGTTAGGGCGAGGAGGGATGAAATACCCTCGATATGACTCGGAAAACCTATCAGCCAAAGTCACGACATCACGAAATTGACGCCCGACCTTGAACTCCTTATTGCCAAATTCATGGATATTGGTGCAAGTAACGATAAGATATGTGATATATGTGTTTCCTTTGGGAACAAGAGAAGTGGTCATCTCATCATGCTCCTTTTGAGCCTTTGTCACTAGTCACTGTCAAGTACTCTGAAAAACTTGATGAACCAAAATGCGAAAAAGGACAGCGAGTCACTGGCAAGCACTGTGAAGAACTTGACGAACCAGATTGCTCAAAAGAAAAAATAGTCACTGTCAAGTACTCCAAAGAATTCAACGAACCAGAACGTGAAACATAAGAACTAGAAGCCTCCTTTCCTAGTGCTTGGGGACTACCATTTCCAAAAAGTTGAGTGAATGCAACATCTTCCCTAGTATGAGAATGATCCATAAGAGAATCATCATTACCATCATCCTGCACTGAAAAAATCTTCTGAAAGGAATCTTCGTTTGAAGACCGCAAAGGGTTCTTTGTAGGAGACAAATATTTTTAAGTTTTGCAAGAAGACACCCCCCACCTTGACGTTACGATTTCATGATGTCTATTGGACATATATAAATTTGGTTTTTTTTTGGTCAAGTACATGACTATTTACAAAATTGAAGCGCTAAGTTTCTTGACTCTCTTCATTTTCAAACTTTGTCATATTGACTGACAATATAGCAAAGAGGAGCTCTAATTCCCTCCTTTATTATATACATAAAATAAAGCATAAAATAAAGCTAGGATGTCATGATGATGAAGAAGAAAAAATTCATAAGAAGAATTGAAATTTGAAAACCCCAACTGATGACTTTGGGTTATAAAAATACTAATTGGATAAAAATTTCTGGGGGTGGCGACAAGTAATCATTGACAAAATTTCCTAATTCAAGCAAAACATGGTGTCCACAGACTAGAGAAGGAATTGGGAATCGTATAAAATAAAAGTAAAAATAACCCAGGTTCAAGCCTTGTCATTTTTGTAATAATTTGCATGATCGATCAAGAAATTGTGAATGGATAAGGCTAGAAATCTTAGAGAATATCTAAGGCTCGATATCTCATTATTGATTTCTTTTGCAAAATCAATTTCTCTTCTTACTTGCTAACACATCGGTCGACTTATCTCTTTTTCAAAACCAATCACTCTGCGCACTTTCTGACACAATGATCCACTATAATTTTAACTAAAACAGGATAAAGAGACCCTGCATCTCCAAATTTGGCATTGTTTCTATTCACCTAGGTAATGTGAGCTTTGAATTTTCTCTGTAGCTGGATTGGATTTTTAATTTAGTAACCTGATGTATCTATGACGAAGTCTATGCAATCCATAGGAAGTGATCCCTATGACTTAATTTACTTTACAAAAACAATGGAAAATAGTCGCAGTCAAAACTGACGTCGTACCTGCCCTTCCCATTGTTGATGCGTTCAAAAATTGTACTTCAAAAATCACCTTCAATAAAATTATATATCAATGCCTAGTCAAATTTGACACTCATTGTAATCATATTTCATGGGAGATTATTCGTAAAGATGTGCTCCAAAATTATATAATTTTTTTTCTTATTACATAGACTTATCGTTGACATGAGCCTCAACACATATGACTAATTAACATGTCACATATAGTGGTGGTATTTGAAACAAGTTGAGAGTAATATACTTAGTCAGTGAATGATACAGATGGTCAAGAGGAGTGCCAAATTTTTCTTTGTCCACGAAGTATAATTCGATGAACATGTAGAGGGAAAAAATGTGCATAAAATTTGTTATAAACTATGTTTACATAAACATCCATCTGTACTTCTCTCCATCTATACATTGAATATGAATTAATGAGAAACCAAAACAATACACATGATATTCACAAAATGTTCAATCCTAAAATGGTTGGTCTACCAAACATGGTAGCGACTCTTTGAATTTCCTACAAAATAAATGAAACCAATGCTAATTAAAATACTAGATTGATATAAACCTTGAATATTCACGTAACTCAGTTTATGAAATTTATGACATAAGGTATGGTGTCATTTTGTTTAATTTAATAAATTTAGGGGTGATGGTGTCATTTTGTTTCATTTAATAAATTTAGGGGTGCTGAAATGTTTGTAAAATGTGGATTAATAATGACTTTTATAACTCTCTTATTTTGGTTTAGTGATACCTGTAAGAGTATTTCAAACTCATGAACCTATGGATTTACATTCTATCCTCACAAAATGTAACATCAAATACATTTTTGAAATTATTATCACATTGGTAGATGGTCTTTAGATCAAACATTGGATACAAGCTAACTGGCCTAATGGAGAGGTAGATCTGCAAATAGGCATGACTGGGTTTTTCATGGTTATCTTTTCCAATATGGAAGATAAGGAAAATATTTTTTAAGGAGTATTTTCTTAATAATGCGGGACTTTACGTTCCTCAAATGCATGCATATCAATTAAAAGAGAAATATGACGAACTTATATATATATATATATATATATATATATATATATATGATTAAGTACCAAAATAAGATTTCCAATCTAATCTAATTATTTTATATATCTAAACTATAAAAAATATAATTTTTAGATAGATTTATATTTTTATTAAATCTGACCTACCATCAAATTGTTTTCTATTCAATAAACAAAAATTTTAAAAGCACTATTTCAAAATGAACATCTCTATTAACTAAAAGGCAAATAAAATGAACGTACTTTAGTTTTTTTTTTTTTAATTATATATAATATCAGGAACTTATATATATATATATATATATATAAAGGATAAATTATTTTAAATTATAATAACTTTAATTTATTTAGATTTTATCATAAATATTTTCAAAATTTTAAGAAAAAAATGTTTATCCTTTTATTTTTTTAAAGATATAAATAAGGATAGATCCATTTTAAGTTTGGGTTTCCTAAGTGCAGAGAGATCAAATATTTTAAGATGTAAATTTCTTTTTGAGTGTACAATTTAAAGAAAAATTCTCATATGAAGAGATTTGATTCTTCTCAATGATTAATAGATCATGACTATAAAATTTTAAATCCCCACTCCTCCTTCCACGTTCCTTTGCACCTTTTGGTGCAATTGCTAGTAGTAGTCTATTTCCCTAATTGCTCATTTTGAAAGAGAAGAGGATATGAGATTTGGATAACTTGAATGCTTTTGACTTTTTTGGATGAGGTAAAGTATTTAATATTGTTAAATATCAATTATTATCCAATTAAGTTATTATTTAAATCAATATCAAAATTGAAAAAAATAAACAAACAAACATAATACAATTTTATAATTTTGTTTAGAAATTATAAGATTTATACGATATGATTATTTTAGAGATAATAAAAATGTCATAAAAAAATGGACACCTTGGATTTTTGGTGAATACGGGTGAAATTTTAATTAGAATTGTGTATTAGTAGGGGATCTAGCAAAGGATTTTGGGATGTAATATTTAATATTTAGTGAGATTATGGGTATTCTCTAATAGTGTAGGGATGGGAGTGTTGTGTTATGGTTCATTAAGTATGCCTCATGATCTTATCATCCTTTAATATCATAGGGGTATTCTTTAATATCACATGGATAAGTGTATTATGTCATATGTTTATTAATTAATCCCTTCGTGACCTTATCAAACTCATTAATATGGTGTTTTCGCTAAACATCTATATCCATGTGTAAAACAAAATTGAGATATAATGCTCAAATCCTCCTTCATCACACAAGAATAAATAACTAATATATAATACATATTAATGATGATGATGATGATTAACATCCATTGAAATTGAATTTTATTAACAAATACAATTAAAACTATTACATACAAGTGAATATATTAATTCATCGAAATATAACACATCTTCTCATGGAAGACATTTTCCTGTAGCTGATGCAACACATTGTTTTTTCCAAAGTTAACATTTTATTACCTTTGTATAATTACGGGGTTTGGTTAGGTTTCAAGGTTTTCTGGTAGCCTTCAAAGGTAAATCTGGGAATTACTAGCAGTAACTATGGAGGATTTGTTTGATTATGGGTTTGACCCCAATGATTTTTCCTCTCCATGGGTTGCAATGCCATCTCAGCAGAGTATTGAAGCGACTCAAATTCCAGTTGGCGTAGTATCAAAGAAACTCCTGTGTTTATCTAAGCTTCAGGAGTGTAAGGTGGAGGTCGGTTCCTTTGTCTTGTCCACTAGATGTCCAAACGTCTTATTTCAGAGGGATTTTTTGGATACCATACCTTTGGGTGGAGTTGGCCCTGAAAACCCTAGTTTAGCCCTTGTTTTGGGTATGTTCGCACCCCCTCATCTATTAACTTGTTCTCAGGGTTATCTGTTAGTGGATAATCGTCGACCAACATTTCTCAGGCAGGGTTTTTTTTTCTATGGGATTTCTCCTTCTTCAAGAGGGTGACACAAGAGTTGTTTCATGATGCAGGATTATCAATGGGAGAGGGAAATTTTTTTCTCAATTTTCCCCTGATCTACAATTCATTAGGAGATTTTGGTGAAAACCCTATTTAAGGCTTAAATCCAGCAGTATCCATTCTGGAAGGGGAAAATAGAAGGTCTCATGGTTTGGAAGGTGATACAGGTGGATTAAACATGTACAAGTACACGTGGCTCAGCACAAAAGGCTCAAAAATAAAAGTGTTCAAAAGTTTCTCGAACTAGGTTCAAATTGTAGATCTCATCATTCTGATTCTAGTGGTACAAACGTCACTCAATTCTGAGTCTGTATGAAGGAGTTAGGAGCAGTCAAAGTTTTGGGTTGACTTAGTGACTGGCCAACCTTAAGGAAAGCTCAAATTCGCACTTTTCTGGCCATCGGATTTCGGCCAGCTCAGGCCAAATCCCGAGCAAAATTTTCACCTAGTTAATTTGTCTCCTTCGATCCACAACCAAAAGTTTCAAAAAAAGGCTCATATTGTTTTAATAAAACAATTTTAAATTAAAAAAGGTAGCGGGGCCACCAATCCCGCCACCCGACCAAAAAATGTGGTCCCACAGGTCGTGAACCCCATGGGCCACTCTATACATGGCACTATGTAATAGTGGGCCGGTGGGAATCGAACCCGCCCGACCACGTGGGCCGGCCCGATCCACGGGCGACCCAACACATAACCAACTCATAAAAACATGCTCAACCCGCACTTGCCAACAATATTAAATGGGGGCGGGGGTTGTGAACCCCACTACCACCCAAGCCACCTTTTATGGCCATGGAGATATGTACCGGTGGAGATCGTGGGGCGGGCCGCCCAAGGCGGGCCCGACCCCTCCCAAATTCAAACAAAACCAACGCGCCACAACGAGCTCGTTGGTTAATCCACCTTCATTTTAATATTTAAACCCAGAATTTGCACAGTGTGCCGAGGTCATGGAGGAGCGGAGAGTGCATGCAGACCGAGGTTTATTAATTTTTTTATTGCAGATCATGTGGAACCATGAGCTAGAAAAGAGGTAGGCAAAACCTTGATTGAGCCCAACTTTCAGGAGGGAGAAATTTTGACTTTGTCCAAATGGGACAAATTTTATGTCGTTTCCGCACTACTCGACACCATGAGTTTGATGGCGTGTTCAGTTTCTTCATCTGAGTTTTAGATTTTTCAGCCACTTTTGGAAGTGAGTTATGCAGGTGTAAGATTTCCACAAGTGAACAGTCATTTCCACCTTTTTCGATGCCACAAGATTGATGGTGTTTTCAGATTCAACTGCAGAGCAACTCAACCTTGAAAAAATGGCAGCATGAGGTATATGATGTGGATTCTATGTACTTCTTCATTTATTTCTCTTTGAGATGCATTATGTCTTGCAAATCCCGGTTGATACATGAGTCATGGGATCTTGCCTTGTTTTGCTATTGATGTTATTTTAGCTATGGATTTGTGTCATGTATGAGATCCCTTTTATGCCACATTGGTTGGATGCTCGTTTTCATATATGTATTTTGAGATCCCTTGTTTGCCAGGATTTGCGGGATACTCTTATTTATTACATGTCAGCTACGGTCATACTAATATGAGTCTTTCTTTATGTATGAGAGTTCTGCAGTGGAACATCTCTTAAAGAAGTCAAGCCACTCCTGCATGAGGGCAATTTTTCCTTATATGTCATAGGGAAACACATCCATGTACATCTTCTTCTTACAACACATAATGCAGCGGCCTACACCATCTTGACACCGAGGCCCGGAGATGTAGTCCCTCCTGGACGAACTCCGTCATCAAACAACATGTTCATATGATTGTTGATCTTGTCATATTATGTTCCTATTATTTACAACATACACTTATTCATTTATGTTCTTTAACGTCTTAATTAAGTGCAATTCTAATTATCAGCCGAAGTAAAAGGTTTTGGTTAAGGGTATCAAGATTTTACCTTGGATCAGAAGGAGTCCAGGAAAAATCAGTGGAGTATAAATGAGTCAGAACACAATATGAGGTACAATTTTATGCAGGGAGAAAATAAAGAAGGGAAAATGTACAAAGGTTAAGAACGAGAACCAAAATTTGGTGTTGGGGGAAGATATACAACTTGATGAAATCATGGCCATCTCTGAGATGGTTTTGGTAGGATGTGCAAGAGGTCAACATTTTTCTTCAAAGGTTATGTGTGATTGGGTCAATAAAGAATGGGTAAACACACCAACAAAGGTCCAAAAGGTAAGTATTATGGTATGTGGATGGTTTATGTTGAGGTTTGACTCGACAGACATTATTTCATGGGTGTTAAAAAATAATCGGAGCATAGATTCCTCCTCATTGCTCATAAAATGATGGATCTCTTTGTTTGATGCAAGTCATGAATGACTTGAGTGTGTGTTAATTTGCGTTAGGTTTGTGAGACTTTCCCCACAATTATGGACATTGGATGTATTTATAGTTATAGGGAAAAATAGTTAGTTTTCCTTGAAGTGGATATGTCCTTTTGAGTTACAAATCTCAAATCAATGGCTAGGTTTTTGGTGAAATTTAACTCATGGGAAGGGCTTTTTGTGAAGTTGAAGCTCAGCTATAAGGGGTTCACTCATCGAAAAATGATTGACTATGAAATCATTCCATTCAGATGTCAGAGGTTCCACAGTCAAGGACATGTCTTGAGGGATTTCCCCCTCTATTACAATCGTAAGAAAGGCATAATGAGTCATCGGGGAGATAGAGCTGAGGGTTCGACACCTAGAGAAATGGAAAATTAGATAGTATCTTCTCCTCCTTGGTCTCCACAGATGAATCCTTTGTCACCAAAGTGGAATACTATGGGAATTTTTGATGTGAATGTGACATCTGCGGGCACGAGACCTTAATATTTTCTGGGGACTAGTGCTCCATTCTCAATGGTCATCTCACCTCCAGGTAATACTTCTCCTCCTCATCTTGTTAAAAATATCATTCATTCCTTCAGTAGTATGGCATCAGGGTTTAGTCCTTCTAGTACCCTTCCCCCTTCCAACATGTCATCTCTTTCCCACTCATTTATTTCTCCTATGGCCTTTCCATGTACCTCCATCATCTCTGCTTTCCCCTCCCCTAAACCTATGTCTCTCTCGGAATAGATGAGATTTTTAGAGTCTTTATCACACTATAATATTTGTCTTCGGCCATGTAAAGGAGACTCCTTTGCGAGAGTGGGGGGCATTGGCTGCCTATCTCTGAACTTAATTAAGGGGGGAATTCGAGGAAGAAAATCTCACATTTCAAAGGATAAGATTAGGGCTCAACAAGACATAGTTGACGGTAGACAAAATTCAATTGTAGGGGTGCTTAGAGAAATGCAAGCCCATAAGTTTGTGAAGTCGTGATGGTTATATCTTCTAACTATAATGGTTTGGATAGCCCCTAAAAAAAATAGATATAGGATGGATGATACTTACAAAGAACCCAAATATATTACTCCTTTAGGAAACCTTGGGCGATGCAGACAAGATCTCCCAGGCTTTATGCTCTATGTTTCCAAGTTTTTTTTTTGTTTGGATCTAATGTGAGGGATTTTTCTAGGGGTTTGGTGATGGACTTAAATACAAGAAAATTTAAATTACACAATTCCTAGGGTGCGTATTTGGTCCTAGGTGCAAACATTTTTTCCTCAAAGTTGGGTATGGATTTCATGGTGGTCAATATTTATGGTCCTTTTCACAAATGAGCCCTTTTCTGGAATTAGTTAATGGAGAAATATTTTATGAATTCTGAAAAATTTGAGTGTTGGGGGGACTTAAATTTCACCATTGTTGACTCAGAATTTTGGGGCTTTCACGCCCACCTAGATTCCATGTATAATTCTTTCACTTAGAATTTTCCAAAAAACAATCTTATTAATGTAAATCTTCTAAAATAAAAAGCCCTCGTGGAGAAACATATGAGTCGAGGGCGACGATGGTTGCTAAGTGTCTTGATAGATTCCTAATGGATTAAGCTCTAATGGAGAAAATCCCTCTATTTCGATAGTGGATTGAGGCTGGTGGAATCTTGATCATCATCTAGTGCTTTTGGAAATGAAAGGTGGGATCCAGAAAATTGCTAACCCTTTTAAATTCAATGCTTCCTAATTGGCTGATGATTTATTTCTACATCTTATGTCAAAAAATTGGATTCAATACTCTCAAGAACTATACCTCCTGATAGCACAACATTTTATTGAGAATTTAAAAAGGTTGAAATAGGCTACTATTCAGTGGTCTTATCAGAACTAGAGGTTAAGGGATGATGCTAAAATTAAAGTTGTGGAGGAAGAGATGGAAAGGATGGAGGTTCCTGAAGGGGGAGGATATGATCCCGATAAATCTAAACAAAGAAACCTGCAATTAGAGGCCTCAAAAATGAAATTACCCGAAGAAAGGGAAGATATTTAGAGACAAAAATGCAGAGAAGTCCGGGTGAAGAGTGGAGTTGAGAGCACAAATATTTTTCAAAACTTTGCAAAGGGGCGTAAATCATGCAACACTATATGGACCTTAAAAACTCCAGAGGGAGGAAAAGCCTCATCTTTTGAGGAATTAGCTCCCCTTGGGAAAAACCACTTCAACCATTTATATCAAGCCCCGAAGGAAACCACAATCGCTGAAATGGTTTGTTTAGCACATTTTTTTCTTTGTTTCACTAAGAATGAGGGAAATCAATGATTGATGGACCCTATTATGGATGAAAAGCTTCAAGGTATCTTTCATGGTATGCGAAAATACAAGAGTCCTAGTCCAGGCTGATGGAACATTGATTTTTTTCCTGGGTTTTATGATTTATTGGGGGTGGATCTTCTTCGGGTGATTGAGGATTCTCGCCAAAATGGAAGCATTTTTTATTCTTTCAACTCTACATTTATCACTCTAATTCCAAAATCCAATGAACCTAAATCTTTTGACGATTTCAGGACCATCTCTCTCTGTGAGAGTATTAATAAAGTGATTTCAAATATTATTGTTAATAGGATCAGATCAATGATATCCAAAAATGTGTTAAAGAAGAAGTTTGGTATTCTTGAGGGGCGTGAAATTCATGAAGCTATCAAAGTTGCTAAAGGAAGCCTACACAATCTAAAATTAAGGAAATGTAAAGGATATTTCATTAAAATTTACCTCTCAAAATCCTATGATAGGTTTAATTGGGTCTTCATTCACTTTATACTCACATATTTGGGTTTTGAAGTACCTTTCATTAATTGGATTATGAGTTGTATATCCTTTTTTTTTTTTTTTTTTTTTTTTTTTTTTTTTTTTTTTTTTTTTTTTTTTTTCAGTCCTTTTCAATGTATCTACCTAGCCTTTTTTCCATGCTCAACCTGGACTGAGGCAAGGGTGACCTTTGTCTCCTCTCTTGTTCCTATTAGTTTCAAAAGGTCTAAGCATATTACTAATAGTAGTAAGAAGTAGGGGAGAGTTCAAAGGGATTGAGTTCGCTGAAAATATTGCAATCACTCACTTATTTTTTGTCGATGAAATTATTTTGTTTAGAAATGGATCCAGAAAGGATTCATAAGCCATTAAAGAATATTTTTCCTTATTTCATAAGGCTACATATATGCAAATCAATGTGACAAATTCTACTCTCTCTTATTCAACTTTTTCTCGTGGGGAAGTTCATAAGGTGCAGGCTCAATTTCCCTTTCATGTGAAAATTTTGAGGAATGTTTGAAGTACCTTGGTTTTCACCTCAAATCAAATGCATACATAAAAAAATATTGGTTATGGTTATTGGAAAAAAATTAAAAGATATTAAAACAATGGAGTTTCAGGTGGTTGTCCAAAGTTGGCAAACTGGTTCTTATAAAATCAGCCCTGGAGGCCATTCCATTCTACTGGATGTCCTTATCATGGATTCACAAACACATAATTAAATCAATCCAAAAGTAGTGTTGTCAGTTTATATGGGTTGGCTCCAAGGATGATTTCTATCTCCCATGGGTGAGATGGGACAAGATAGTTATGCCCAAAGTGTGCGGAGGTTGGGGCATAAAAGACCTGCCTTTATTCACAAACATGTTGGAAGGAAGTTCAGTTGGAGGTTACTGACTACCAAAATTATTTGGACTTCGATTGTTTATAAGAAATACATTTTCCCATTTTTTGTTGTTATTGGGTCAAAATTCCTATTAAAAATAAAGCTAACACATCAGTTATCTGGAAGGTGGTTATATCATCCTTCTCTGTGGTGGAAAGTGGCCTAGCTTGGAAGGTTGGAAATGAAGGAAAGATGAGAGTTAGCATTGATCCATGGGCTAGCTGAGGAGAAAATTTTCAACTCCCCTATGACTATGACCTTGTTAAATTTCTAAATGATAATGGGAGGATTTACTTGAATCAAATTGTTGATGATACCCACTCCTTCATTTGGGCACAAGGGTGGGTACATGCTCACCAGCTAAACCTTCTGAAGGAATATATTGTCACTCGGAGAAAATACACAACTACTATAAATTCGCAAGTGGTCTATAAATTTACAGGCCGCACCGCAGCAGGTGCTAATGGTATCCGCACCAGTTTCAAGGCGGTACTGATAGGCGCACCATTTTTTTTTTTATTTTTTTTTAAATTACGGTGCGGTCGTTTAGCAAGCCACACCGTTGACAATGTGGAATAGCGACAACATGGTGCGTTGACTAAATTATCCACCCCAGGGCTGGTAATTTTATCAACACACCATGTTGCCGCTATTCCACATTGTCAATGGTGCGGCCTAGTAAACTGGTGCTAACGGTATCCGCACCGGTTCTGGGGTGGTACTGAAGGCGCACCGTGTTATTTTTTTTTTTTAAAGTGTGGTGTGGTTGGTTATCCAGCTGCACCATTGACCTAGTCGAATAGTTGCGACGTGGTGCGTTGACTAAAATAGCAGCCCCAGGGCGGCTATTTTTTTCAGTGCACGAATTTCCGTATTTCACTTGGGTCAACGGTGTGGCCTTGTAAAAGGCTGCACCGTTCACTATGTCACGATGGCAGGAGGTTGGTCCGCTGACTTAACTATACGCCCTAGGGCGTAGAGTTTTGTCAGAACACCACCCTCTTGACACTGTACATAGTTAACGGTGCGCTATAAATTCTTCTGGAGCACCGTCATCGGGGCGCTTAATATTATTAGGTGCACCAAGGCCAGTGCACTCCATAGAAAGACGCACCGGTACCGGTGCATGAATGTGTTTTTGGCGCATCAACTGTTTTTTAATTTTGTTTTCAAAAAGAATTTATATATGTATATTTCTAAATACATGTCTCATTTAATAAAAAAATTATGTTTAATATGTCAATCATTCAGAGACATGAAAGGAGAGAAGAGGAGGAACAACAACAACAACAGGCGGAGCAGTATAACATGATTCGCCTGTGGGAGGCACGAGAGAGGGAGAGAGATGTGTACCCTCACCCTATTACAGCAGCTACACAGGGGCTCCTAAGGCAAGTAGGCCTCCTCAAGTTCTATGTGGAGGCTACTTCCCTAAAGGGTCATAGTTTGTTTTTGAGACATCTTATCCAAAGGTGGAATGCCTAGCAACAAGCTTTCTGGGTTGGTATCAACCAATGGTACACACCCACTGAGGAGGATATATACTTGATTACAAGGCTATCGAGGAGGGGGGTGGATTTTCACTCGTTCCTAGAGGTTCTGGCTAGCTGTGTAGCAAGGAGTCAGCTAGTTTACTCGCAGAGATACATTGGAGAAAATGTACTATCTCCTGCAGAGTTTTGGGTTGTTGGTGGCTAGTTACATATTGGTGCATTTGGTAGGGAGGAGGTGCAATTTCTCTCACTTATCATTTCGACCATTTCGCACAACACCAATGACGGACAACACATTAGTTGCCCGCTTCTATATTATGTTTATTCTTTAGTACAGGAGTCACGACTTGTCAAGTGGTATGCCATTTTTTTGCGGCAATTCTGTACAGCCTTAGATAGATGTCGTGCTCATGCACAAGGGAGGGTGAACTTCCCTTTTGCTTCAGATCTTTTTTGTTTATTTTTTGAGAGGTTTCCAGAGACAAGGCCTACTTTTCTTTGGAAACCTCGTAGGACGACGTTTGAGGCACATATGCACATGTGGGGGCAGATGATGCCCAAGAGGGGTGACACTGAGTTTTTTGCGAGGATATTGCAGGATGCACTGTAGTTGCTAGCCAGTGTTGATGAGCATCCCTTTGTTATGGTCCCCTGTCCTTATGCGGGTTTGGATTGGTGAGGGTGTGCCAACATCCTCTTCACAGCTGATGAGCCGCCAAATGATAGAGGTAATATTACTGTTTTATATATTTAAAGTTATTATAGCATGTTCTTTAACTTTTTTTTATTAAATTGTGTAATTGTCTAATTATTGTTGTGTACTTGTATATATTTTGCAGAAATTGGCTCTTTTGATGGCGAGGAGATGTCGGCACCAGTACCACATGATCCAGGTGTGGATCCTGATGGTGATCAGGGCATGCTAGATGCCGAGGATCATCAGGAGGTCGGTGCTAGGCGCGGTCAACATGATGCTAGATATTAGATGGAGTTGGGCGAACAACTCAGTGCATTGATTGTTGAGGCAGGCATCAGGCCCACTCATTACAGAGACATAGAGGCCAATGATAAGATATTACATATGTGGAGAGGCATGCCATGTGTCATGTACAACCTAATGTGGCATGTCTTAGGAGTTACGATAGATTTTACACAACTAACGAGGATTGTTTAACGTTATAGGCATGGCCATGATGTAGCAGGTGATGGAAAGTCCACGAGCAGCGACTCTTCATCTCATGATCGTTCACCTCACACCGTGTTAGATGAGCATGAGCCTTCACTAGCATCTAGCAGCAGTCATCATGGAGATGAGGCTGGATCATCGGCCATGTCTAGTCAGTAGCTTGGAGCATCCATCAGTACTCATGATCATGAGCAGGCTGGACCATTGACCGTCAAGGCTACACCATTGACTGAGCAAGCCTCCACTAGTACTGATATTGATGTTGTACTACCACCAACTGATCCATGACATTTATATTACAGTTGTATATTTTTAACATTATTCAGTTATATATATATATATGGTCTATGTATTTTATGTTCATGTTGCAGTTGTACTTAATTTACATGTTGGAAATCATCATGATGTGTATATTGTTAAGTAATGTTAGATATGTGCATTTAATGTGTATGTGATGATAGCATGAGTTATTTGACATGAGATGTATATTTGATGTTTGTGTTGTGATGAATATGTTAATATATAATGTTAATTGTGTTTTGTCAGATGATCATGATCATGATGATGTTAGTGATTTTGAATGTGTTTTTTAGTCAAATATGATGTTTGTACGATGGTTATCATGAACGTGATGTTTATTAATTAATTTAATACTAAATGATCATGATATTGTAAAATTGTAATATTTGTAATTCTAATTGTATGTAAAATTCTAAAATTGTAATTGTAATGGTATATATGTAAATTTGTAAAATTTTCATTGTAATTATAATTTTTTAATTTATAAAATTGTAATTGTATATATGTTAAATTCTAAAATTGTAGTTGTAATTGTAATTGTACATGAAATTGTAAAATTGTAATTGTAATTCTAATTCTAATTGTATGTAAAATATTTGTAAAATTTTAATTGTATTACTGTGAATTGATTGTAATTGTAAAATTGTAATTGTATGCAAAATTCTAAAATTGTAATTGTAATTGAATGTGAAATTGTAAAATTGTAAAATTGTAATTGTATGTAAAATATTTGTAAAATTTTAATTGTATTAATGTGAAATGAATTTATTAAAATTTTTAAATTTGTAAATTTGTAAATTTGTAAATTATTGTGAAATAATAAATCTAGAATAATACCCCGAATGCGGGTGCATCCATTTGACATGACGGAGATCTGTGGATAGGTCGGCGCGTGGCGAGGCCACATGGCCGCCTGCAATCCACATTCAAAGCGCATTGAAAACATTTATATCACAGCCCGTCACCTGCGATGGCATTCAAGCCGGTGGGGAAGACGAGGCAGCCAACGTATTTCGATGTCGTCCTCCAGCTCCAGGCGCTCATTCACCACCTCGATGCTTAAGTTCTTGGCTCTGCAGTTCATTTGGCTCGTCGCTATGCAAAATTATATTCCTCCGCTCTGCTCTGGCTATCCTCCGGAAGCCAAGCTACCCAGCTCCCGCACTGCGTTGGGCAGGCGCTGCAATCTCTACTGCTGTGTGGAGTTTTTACCCGGCTTCCACCATTCTCAAAGCCCGTTTTGTCCTTTGTTCCTTGGAGCCCCGCCTCCGTCTCTCCCGCCTGTCACCCTGCAGAATTCTCCGCCTCGATCGCTCTCTCTCGGTGGGAAGATGCCCAGGCTCCGGCACAGGCTCAGATGCCGCAGAGGCAGCACTCGAGCCAGGCCTTCCTCTAGACGTCGCTCCCTCTCCAGCAATCCGTCGACCTCCGCTTCTGATTCCTCCCATGGCGCCTCACCTCGCGCGTCCAACAGACGCAGGCTTGAGCGTGGCCCTGACAGACACCCTCCCTCTCCTCCGCGTGGCGCTCACATCCATCCGCATCAACCTGGCCCTTGCAGCACGGAGTCAGCTCACCTGGTTAACCCCTCCATGGCCTTGTTTCATTTCCCCTGTCTCACATCCCAGCCTCTAGTGGTGGCGACGGTTTCTGTAACTTTCAAAGAACTCCCTCAATTTGGCTCTGACCCCATGCCTCCTGCGCATCCTGGAATTCAGTTTCGCACCCCTGGTTCTGACCAGGCAATTCAAACCGGCGTTCAGGACCTCTCGCAGGAAGCTGGTGGTGGTAGATATGGTGGTGGCAATTCTCATGTCAAAGGCACGCCAATGGAGCAAAGCGAGGCTGGCGCGGTAGCAAATCCCACTCTGGATGATGATGATGACAGCTACGGATGCATAATCGAAGAAGAACCTCCCTCTGACGACTATAGTATCTAGGACATATAGTTACTTTTTTTTATTCTGGTCAGAATTTTTGTCTAGTTGGTGTTTTCAAGAATCCTGGCCATCTGGCATGTCACAACACTATTACAGTCCTATGTTTTTTGTTCAATGCTGGTTTGTACTACTACAGTCCTATGTTTTTTGCTCAATGCTGGTTTCCTCTTTTGAGGCAGCTATTATACCTTTCTCTGGTTGGTTTCCCCTTGTGGGCAGCTCTATTTTTGATATTGTGCTGAACTCTCAACGCCTATGAAGGCACACTACTGTATGTACCATATTTTTTAGTAATAGAATCTAGACTTACTTAGAAAAAAAAAAAAATCTAGAATAATATGATTTATTGTAACATAATAAAGTTTAGAAAATAATGCAAATAAAGTCATGTACTTTAGAATTATCATTATTTTATTATGATCTTAGATACAAAAAAAGAACTAATTTATACAATACGTCATTGTTTTTTAGATCAACATAATTGCAAATAATTATCAAGTGAATTATGGATTTTAACATTAACATAATGTAAATTACCAATTAATTCAAAATACATTTTATACTGTTTTGAAAAACCCATCTTAAAAGGTATAAATATTGATGAAATAACACATGTACCATATCACTCTCGGTTCTCTTGATCACCCTCATTATCTTCCAGCTCGCATGGCATGATAACACTATTGTTCTCAAAAATATGTTTTGATCTAGGGTCATGTGTCAATACGAAACACCAATCCCTATCCAACACATCTGGGTAAAAAAACACCTGGTTGCAATGTTTAGGGAAAACATAGGGCTCCTTAGCTTCATCCCACATCTTTCTAGAGTTGATACAAATCAGCCTACTATCATGATCTTCCTTTACATTATTCCGATCAAAGGTGTCCCACCACTTTCACTTAGAAATAACACATTAGAAAGAAGAGAAATCCACTTCAATGATCTCTTGCATCTTTCCGACGTAACCGAACGTCCCTCGTACTAGGTTTTAATCACGGTGGCTAGATTAACTAAATTGATCGAACTCGACTTCCACTCCACAGTCTTGTGTGATGTTTCCAGCATCGACATTTTTTGTGTGAAAATGGTGTCCATATGCCCACATAGATGGGAAAAAATGCACCTATTATAAAAAAGTTAAAAAATTCATAGTGTCATGTGTCTTACAATAACCCAACAGCTAAAATATGAAATGTAGATGTCTTAATATAAGTTTCAAATTTACATAAAAATTAAAAAGATTATTACCGAGTTGCTGCACCCAATCCCTACGTTTAGTGCATCCTCTTCAGCGTGCCGGTAACGACCGGTAGCATTGTATTTCTCTCTGACTTGGTCAGCAACCCAACTGTTGGGGCATATTTTTGGCATATTTTCTTTTAAATGATCGGGATAAGGCACACTTATACCATTCAAATGTCTAAATTCTTTCCTATCACTATCCCATTTCATCCTCTTTTGTTCGTGCAATGCGACCCACGGTTGTGTCGCTTCAGAATTGTAAAGAATGAATTTATTGATTGCTTCAATTCTGCATTCATTGATGAAA
Organism: Pinus albicaulis; assembly: GCA_034641835.2. Lineage (NCBI taxonomy): Eukaryota > Viridiplantae > Streptophyta > Pinopsida > Pinales > Pinaceae > Pinus > Pinus albicaulis. Next base: position 93,110,264 of record CM076584.1, on the reverse strand, counting down.
TCAAACCAACATTATATAGTACTTAGAAATCAAAATATACATTATATCAAAGTTCAACAAAAATATTAATTAATTTTTGTAAATTTGAAAAATTATAAGTCGCTTACTCTTTATAAAGAGCTTTTTTCCACTCGTTTGGAGCAACTCCCCTTCTCTTTTGTCTTCATCCCTTTCATCATCCCAAATCACCGCACCTGGTCTGTTTTCGATCTCCTTGATGTACTCACTGACATAATATAAATACTCATACGATATGTACCCCTCTGCCATAGACCCCTCGGGTTTTGCCCTTTGTTAAACAAAACCTTTCAATTTCTTCATGTACCTCTCTAAGAAGAACATCCAAAGACAAGAATCCACCCCAACTAATTCAACCTCATCTACTAGGTGGATTAGAAGATGAACCTATAAGTCCATGAAACTCGTCGACACTTCCTTCTCAAACATATAAACAATCTCAACTATCTCTTGACACCACCGTGGAATTCTAGCCACATGAATCTCCTTTGATGTGATCCAACGTACAAATGCAGATAATTTAGATATGGCACGTCCTAGGTCTTGAGGGAATTCATGTTTCACACACCCACGCACGAAAAAAGGATAATGACACTGCAAAGTTATAAACACGTGCAATAATATACAAAATTAGTTATGTTTTGTGATCCCCGCATGGGATAAAATTTATTAATATAAAAAATAATGAAATCATGCTTTTGACATTATACGTACTCTTAGAAGATTCAAATGGTCATGTGATTTCAACCCCGACAAATGGTCATCCATGGTGAAGCAGCGCCGTCATGAAGACCCGTATGAAGTTGGCACCCTCACATCCATTATAACATCCTTTGCCAAAGATATATCATATTTTTTTAAAATCCATGGGACATCACCTTCTTTGAAAAACCATGAATTAGAGGGACCAACGCTTGCCTCTGGTCCCATACTTTCTAATCATCTTGGCCAATGTTTATTTTTAGTTTTTGAAGTAATAAGATCTTTCCTAACAGCGAAAGTATCACTTTATTTCGATGATATGTGCCTCCATAAAGATAATGGAATTTTTTTAAATATATGCATGGGATCTAATAAGTGGGTAATATTAAGATGCTCCCAATATGGGAGGTCATAAAAGATAGATTCCTTTTCATTCCAATGGGAAATTTCTCAACATAGGTGTCGAAGAAATCTGGATCATCTAACATAGGCTCCCCATTTGAGTCGAACATTTCTATGAACTCCTTCTCCTTCTCTCTCTCATATGCTCTAAGCCATTCAGTTGGTGTCATTATTGGAGGCCTTTGGGTTCTCTCTCGTTTATCATTGAAAGCGAATGCTACTCTTCTATAAGGGTGTTCTTCTGGTAGGAATACCTTGGAGCAATCATACACTGGCTTTCGTAGGTCCTTGGACCATCTAGCTTTCAGAGAAGGTCCACAACATTTACATCCAAAATACCCTTTTGTTATAAGACCTGCGAGATTATATTTGTATACATTAATTAATATGCATGGCACGTTAAAGAATATCATGAATATCAGAACAAATATTACAACGAATTAAATAACAAATATGTGAAAGAATATTGTTACATATATAAACAAATAAATAAATTAAACATGTATTTTACCAGAGCAAACTCCTAAGCCTAGATAATCATGTGTCATGTAAGCACATATTCCATACAACGTAAAACTCCTCTCTACTATGATGGGACTTGATACATCGTATACATTTATCCCATCCCATAATTCCTTCAATTCATCTACCAGTGGTTGTTAGTAGACATCCATATTCTTCACTTGTCTTCTACCAGGGCCTATGAGAGCCAACATAAGATGTTCATTCTTCACGGACAACCATGGGGGGATATTGTTATTGATCACTACTACAGGCCAAACATAATAGTTGGTGTTTTGGAGGGAATATGGGTTGACTCCATCCATGGCTATGCTGAGTCGTAAACTTCATACTTCATCCTTGAATTTTTCGGGCCATGTATCCTCTATATGCTTCATGGCTATTGAATCAGTTGGGATTCGCATAACTCCCAACTCACTTCTTTGTGAGGCATGCCATCCTTCCAACATAGCTAATTCTTTGCAACGAAAGAGCCTTTGAATCCTTGGGATTATAAGCATGTGCCTCAATATCTTAAAAGGAGGACCAATACGTGCTTTACCCTTATTTTTTGATTTATCATACCTGTCATGCCTACATTTCGGACACATCTCTTTGTCTACATATTCTCCTCTATATAGAATACAATCATTTGCACATGCATAATATGATATGTACTCAACACCCAACATTTTCAACAATTTCTTTGCCTCTTCGCAGCTACCGGGAAAGACATTATCACTCGAAAGAACCTTATTTTTGAATAACATGTAGTTGGTGATCATACAAAAATATATTAATAAATGTACATTAATGTCGATATAATTATTAACGTTCATAAAATTTACCATTTGTAATGTTCATTGCAGTGTACTGATTATATTTCAAATTTATATAAGGGAGTACTTTATTGTAACTTACCTCAAAAGTTCCGAGAAACATGCATTCGACAAGCCAAACTTTGATTTCAAGTTGTACAGTAACATCGTTGTCCCCAACTGGATAGACTTTGACTGACTGCCAAGTCCAAATAGAGGGGTGGTGGAAGCAAATTTAAGGCTTTCGAAAAAGGTGTCAGCAATATGAGTATCATCCCCTATCTGATCATCGTTTTGGAATGCATCTAATAAAATTGTCTCCATGGCAGTCATATCCCTTAAGTAATCATCCATACCAACCTATATTTGATTGCCTCCATTGCCAGCTTGTGAAGAACTACTATTGCTGTAGTCATTCCTAATTGGTGAATCTGGATGTAGCGTGAATTGAACCGGTAGTTGATTCAACCATTCTTGGCATCGTTCCTCTCCAATTTTTTCTCTTAATTCAGTCTTCTCTTGATTTGAAATTGTCGTGGGGTGCAACGGAAGATGGTAGGTAGGTCGTTCATCATCACTAGAATCCTAATAATTAAAAAAAAATTGAACATTATTAGTACAAAATATATGATATCAATTAGTAACCACGTTAACAATATTGCATGATTATAAATTGGTTTGATGTTGAAATAATTACATATTAATCAATATATATACCAAACAATTATAATTATAAGTACCATCATTGTCTCAGGATTTTGGCTAGAAGATGCAATATTGTTACAATTGGCACGGTAAAGTGACTGTCCATTTTCATCTACTAAATGCGTCTTGCAGTATGCAACTCCTCATAAGAACTTCCGACGTTTTGGAGTAGTATGAATATTTTGTGCATCTGAACTCGATGTTGAATCTGCATGAACCTGCAAATTTGTATACATTATAAATTTAATTAAGTTGTGCATGATTGACTGCATGGATAAAAAACACAAATTCAATTAGATAGTGAAAATATAAAACAAATCTGAAGTAAATATTACGTCTTGAGATGGATAGGGATAACTTCGCGATGGACTTTGAGAAATATTATGGAACGAGCTAGATTTTGAAGAATTTTCCATTCCATTCCATATATGATATTTTTTCTCTGCATTTGAGCAAAACAACAATAATTTTTGGTGCACACACCTAAATGTAATTTCAGTGCGTAATGTACAGATAACCACACCGGTACATTTTTGGTAATGCGCACCGGTGTCGTTTTATACCCCGACGCACCAGTGCGGTTCGATTACGGGACGCACCGGTGACGAATAACCGCAAATAAAAAAAATCGCAACTATATTTTCTTTAAGTGAAAAAAAAAGCAGTAAATTGAAAAATGGGCGGAAAAATATTTTCGAAAATCTAATTTCATAAAAAATTTCTTTAAATACTAAACACTTTTCATTATTTCACTATTTTTGTAAAAAAATTCAGCCGGAGATTTGCAGGATACATACCTAGAGCAAACAGAGCACGAGAGCATTGTGGAGCAGGGAAATACGTTCGAACAGAAGTATTCAAACAATCAAAATTCCAAACCTCTGGTGATTCAAACCTTGTACCATAGAATTTCAAATGATGTGAGTAAATTTTTTTGTTTTTTTTTACTTTTTTTTGTAGTTCTTTTTATGTAGTAAAAGAAAAAATCAAAGTTTATTATTTTTTTCACTTTTTCTACAAAAAAAAATTATGCAGTAAAAGAACAAAATCAAAATTTATTGTTTGTTTTACTTTTCTGCAGTTTTTTTAACTTTTTCTATAGTTTTCAGAAACAAAATAAATAAATAAATATCCATTTTTAGAACAAAAACCCTAGATTTTTTTTTTCTACCCTTTCTTCTCTCTCTTTCTGTAATTTTAGAATTAGGAATTTTCAATTTAGATTTATAGGGTTTGTATAGTCATAATACATCCAACCCACGGGACGACTTGCATAGTTGGATCCAAATCCATATCAGCGTTTGCGTGAATTAAAAAAAAACAGATTTTTTTTCCTCAGTGCGCCCTGCATAACATAGCGCACCAGTGTGCTATGTTATACCAGCACACTGCGAAAGTACAATGTAAAAAACAAAATAAAATAAAATACGTTTTTATCAGTGAGTCATATGTAACATATGGCACCAGTGCACTATTTCATTATGGTGCACCGTGAACGCGTTGTTTCGCAAAAAAAATCCATTTTCGAAACAAAACCTACATTCTTTTTGTTTCTCCCCTTTCTTCTCCCTCTTTCTGTGATTTCAGAATTAGGGCTTTACAATTTATATTTATAGGGTTTGTATTGCTAAATATAAGCCTAAGACATCCAACCCATGGGAAAAATTATATAGTCGGATCCCAATCCATGTTGGCCTTTGTGTAAATTTAAAAAAAAAAAAAATCGGTGCGCCTTGTGTACTTGAGCGCACCGGTGCGCTCTATTATCCCAGTGCACTGCGCAGGTACTGTAATAAAAAATTAAAAAAACAAAATATTTTTTCTCAGTGCACCATTTTTAAAATATGCAGCTGATGCGCTATTTCATTATGGCGCACCATGAAAATTCTGTTTCTAAAAAAAAAAAAAAACTTTCAAAAAATACAAATCTTACTTTCTTTTTGTCTCTACCCTTTCTTCTCCCTCTTTCTGTGATTTCAGAATTAGGGCTTTTCAATTTAGATTTATAGGGTTTGTATTGCTAAATATAGACCTAAGTCATCCAACCGATGAGACGATTTGCATAGTCGGATCCCAATCCATGTCGACCCTTGCATGAATTTAGAAAAAAAAGATTTTTTTTCATCGGTGCGCCCGGTGTAACCTAGCACACCGGTGCTTTGTATTGTACAAGCGCACTACGTAAGTAATGTGATAAAAAATTAAAAAACAAATTTTTTTATCGGTGCGCCATATGTAAAATATGGCACCGGTTTATACTACAAAAACTAACACTGGATGATTTTTATTATTTTATCATGGTTAATCGGAGCAATGATTGACATGTAATGCACCGGTGCTTCTTATTGACATAGATCACCGTACGGTCTATTAGACTGTTTGTGCAGTGCGTTTCTAAGACACTCACGCACCGGCGTCGGTGCGTTAACCATAAATGGTGCACCGATTACTTGACATTTTTTTTTTACTTGAAAAGTTGACAATTTATTTATAAATATATTAATGAATGATATGGTACATGTTTGAGATTGATAAAGAAATGACTGACAAGAGATCAAGTAACAAAAATACTAATAACACATCAAGAAAAGCAAAAAGGGCAAGTTCTTCGTAAATTCTTTACAAAAAATATTATTTTTGAACTATATGTAAGCTAACTAATATATATTGTTTACTGTGTATCATGCAGAGCCACAAAATGACGAAGTTTGATAAGATTATTTCTGATCTAGGACTAGAAGAGCGTAAAAGCTTGATGGAAAAATTGCAAAAGGATGAATCGGGTGAATGAAAAAATACTATCGATCCAATATGAGTTTCTTTTTTTAGTTTTCATTAATAATATAATAAAAATTATTAGATAACGTGTCAAATAGTCTATTAATTCACATATGTTTAAAGTTCTACAGGGACCAACAACTCAGAAAATGAATGTTGTTCTAAAAAAAAAAAAATAGAACATGCAAATGAAAATGAATTGCTCCTTAGCTCATCTGGAGTGGTGTTGGAGGTTAACGAAAAGGGGGAAAATCTTTTACAAAAGTTTGAGGGATTTAATGGAACGAATGTATAGATGTTCTTTTCACTTACAATACAAACACCAATCCAATGATTCTAAGAACCAAATTTTATCTAAACTACGGGATGAGTTTCAGGAGAATTGGTCAATGAGACATGTCAGACTTTTAATAGAAAAAATGTACAACAACAAAAATGAATGAATGAAAAAGTAATATTCCTTTAAATGTTTGTCTAGAATTATTTATAAATATCACTTTTGTTATATTTACTTTTCATATATCAATATAAAAATTAAATAGTTTATTTTCATGTTACATTTTCAGGAAAAATATGAAAATCTCAAAAGATGAATGAGTTGATATTAGAAATATGCCAGTAAGAATGTCCAAAAAGGTGTACAAGGAGATGGTCAAAGAAATGGACAAAATTGCATCGTGGGAGGAGCCATCTCAACAACAACGTGCTTCAAATGTAATATATAATCATTGAATTTTTCGATCATTAGGTACAATAAATAAAAAATTTAGCAGTAAATATTAATTTTCAAGTATTTTCTTGCAAAAAAAAGAAAGAAAATGGAACCCATTCAACACATAAAATAGTACGACTGTTGGGTTTGTGTTATATTCTTTCCACGACTAGTCATGCCCGGGGGGGCGATAGTCCCCCCTGTACACTGCGTTGGGTGCAACGTACGGGGGGATCATAAGGGGGGTAGTAGCCCCCCATGTCGGGTTCCGGGGCAGTGCCTCGGGAAAAATTTTTTGGTCCTTATTTTTCGGTGGACGGACCTGCCCATGGTTTTGTGCATGGGTTTACACATGGTTTTAGGGCATGATGGTTTTCGGCCCTTGGTATTTTATAGATCTGGTCAAGGGAACTGCAATTATGTTCTAATCCAGGGTTAATGGATTGGAGTTTATGTATGCTTCGACATATATATATATATATATGTGTGTGTGTGTGTGTTGTAACACTAAAAGGAATATAATGAAAAATCAAGTTGGTCCTCCCGATTTGGGATCCAAGGGAAAATCTCTATGTATATCTGTTTTATGTTTTATGCTCTCGCTATTGTTTTTTTTCTATTTTTTAAGATTCGTTTGCAGCTAATTTCTGTACAGGGTTAAAACCTACAACGACAAGGAAGAAAAGAATCGATATCTAAGTTTGTGAGTAATTGTTACTTCCTTCTAACAACTTAACTAGATTTCATTTTTGTATTATTTAAGTTGTTTTACAAAAACCATCATTGAATGTCTTCAAACAGGTGCTAACATACAAAGAAGAACCATTAGAGGAATTGATTGAAATTGGGTTAAATATGGGTTGTGAGTATATGTTGGCATATCAGAACTTAATTGTTAAATTTGTAAGCATCTATCGATCTTGTTTTACTTAGCTCTGTCTATAATTAATAGAAAAAATAAATCTTTTATATTAAATATATGATTTGTTATGGGGTATAAAACTTGCAAGAATCAAAGTATGGAACTGCGCCAACAGATGAAATCTTGAAAGATGGCATGTTACATGGTTTTGAAAGAATGTGTATAGTTTATGAGTCAATTGTTGCAATGGTACGCCATTTCTTTTCAATTTACATTGATGTATATTATTTAATATTGCAATTTTCATTATTCTCACCAATGTATATACAATCATTACAATTTATTTTTATGTTTGTAGATGGAAGGTGAAGAAGAAGAAAACAATCAACACTGTGAACAAAACATTCCTGAAAATAACCCGTCATGGAAGTAGCTCTAGTAGTGACAGCAGTTCAAGCGAATAATGATGATCACTACGTTTGGATATCAAAGCAAAGCATTGTATTTTTTGAAATATGTCTGTGAAATAAGACATTTTCTTTAATGTAATGGATATAGTGTCCCAATTGAAAGACAAAGGGATGCCAATAACTGTCTCATTTTGTATGACAAAGAACGTCTTATTCACACACACACACACACATATAATAAAATATGTTTTAATTTATTCTATTGTGTTCTACATTGTCGCTATTGCGTTCTCCATTTTTGTTCTCAAATGTACTAATAAAAATTTAATTCATATGAATATTGTTATAAGATATATGTATGTGTCGACTTTTGATGAATAATGAATTTTAAAAAATCACAATAAATATCATATGATATAACAAATTAATCCAAACATCACATTCAAATGCATTAATAAAAATTGAATTAATATAAATATTGTTATAAGATGTGTCGACTTTTGATGACTAATGAATTGTAAACAATCACAATAATTGCACTGTCACATGTCGATGTTTCTAAAAAATACAAAATGAAAACCGGTGCGTGTCAGTTACTGTACACCGGTGCGTTTTTACGATCTATGGGCACCACACAAATACCAAAACCAATTAAAAATATCAAGGCGTTTTTGCAGTACGGCGCGCTAGTGCGTTTATATGTCTATACGAACTGGTGCCGTTTTACGACCTATGGGCACCGTACGAATACCGATACCAATTATAAATCTCAGTGCATTTGAGTGATACTATGCACCGGGGCGTTATGTGTCTATACACACTGGTGCATTTGTATGACCTATAGGCACCACAGAAATACCGATACCATTTATAAATCTCAGTGCATTTGCGTGATACTGCGCATCGAGTCGTTTAAGTATCTATACACACCGGTGCATTTGTACGACCTATGGGCACCGCACGAATACCGATACCAATTATAAATCCCGGTGCATTTTTGTGATACTACACACCGGTGCGTTTCTATAAGTCTACGCACCGGTGCGTTGATATGACCTATGGGCACCGCACAAATCCCAAGACCAATTAGAACGGCCCCATGCGTTGTATCACCAACACTACGCCCGATGTTGTTTTATACCTTAACGGCTCGGTGCATTCTCCTTCGACCACCCTGGGGCGCCGGCTATAGGTACGCACCGGTGCGTTAAATCCCGAGTAGCGCACCGATGAAAAAAACATCTGTAATAACCTTTGGCCGCCTATTTTTTTAGTTGTGTTGAATTTCCGTTAAAAGCTTTGCCAAAACCTTCGTAACCATAAATGGATGTTGTAGCAAATGTTTTTTTGACAATTTTGGCCAATTTTATAACACTAAAAACGTCCTTTATAACCTCCGCTAGAGGGACTTTTCCTTGTAGTGATCCCCATCTCTTCTATTCGGGAGTATGGCTGCCTATAAAAAAGACAACTTTTTGGGATCAAGTATCATTCCTTGATTGTGTGGCATCCCAATATTTTCAATTTTCTCCATGCTTCCGTCCTTGAATATTTCTCAGGTTCACTGGATTATCTCAGATGAATTTATAAATTTCTCGATTCCTTGGGCCTATTTTGATGGAGGTTGTAATCATGATGGTGCTTGTGGAGGTGAGTTGGTCATGTATCTTCACGAACATCATTTTTCCAAATCTCAGAATGGTTTGGTTAGGGGCACAAGTATCCATGCAAAGATGCTCTCCTTAAGACTACTCCTTTGTTTTTCCATTAAAAAAGAATGCCACACACTTCAAATATTTGGTGATTTATAAATGTTATAAATTGGTTCAATGGAATGAAAAAATGCTAGAATCACACACTACTACCTATTCTGGAGGAGATTCTTCACATAAAGCTAGCTTTTGACCACATATCAAGTCACCATATATATGGGTAAAAGAACAAAGTGGTAGATGCACTGTCTAAGGTAGGATTTGAGCGGGCTATGGGCACTTGGAATATCACAAAACAACGAGGTGAAGAGGCACATGAATACTTTCATCGTCCTTTCATGAAAGGATGATTGGATGCACAAAACAAAATCAACACTATCATGTTTATTGACTATGATATTTTTTGATGATATGATATTGTTTGGATGTTTTACAACTACAATTGTATAAAATACACATATATGTTTCATATATTTATGGGCACTCCAACACTCCACAGGTGCAACTCATGCTTTTTTATCAATGGCTAGTAAAAGGCCAGACTTTTGGACTTTATTTCTCAGAAAAATCTTGAGAACGCGGGAAATGCATCTACAAAATGTAATTTTTTTATACTTCAATGAATGTTACAATATTTTCAAAGAAAAAAATTACACATCTTCTCATATTTAATATAGATTAATAAATTATTTACTAACCATTATAATGTAAAAAAATTAAAATTAAAAAATATTGTATAGATTCTCCCATCACTATTCTCCTTCAAACATCTAAGTGATAAATTAATCTTTTTACACTAGGAACCCCACTACATCATAGTCATAAGACGTTGTAAGATTTTTACAATGGGAACCCCAAACTACATCATAGTTGTAGAAATTCCTTGTAGATTCAAACTGCTAATTGTAATTTGCTAAAACAATAGACTTGAATCTACTTTACCAATTGTGGAAACCAATTCAAACGATCGCGAGATCACGAAGCATATAAGAGAAAGGATTCAATCAACAAATCACACAATGATTCCCTAGGGAAAGCCACAACTAAAAACCTTGTTATATGAATATTTCATTAGTCAGAAAATATGAGAAGATTATAATGTTTTTCTCATGCCCGAGCAACCTCTGCACTACCTCTATCTGTCTCACTACTCCCTGACAAGCATAGACCAATACTTAGCCAATTTTTTGTCTGCAAAGATCCCTGTTTCCTTAGGTAATTAGTCCCTATTAATTAGGAAATCCCCATCCAATACTACACAATCAATATAGGTCCTTCCTCTGACTGCATGCACCACCTATAAAATTTGGATGATTATACAACTTATAGTACACTGCTCTTGAACTCTAATATCAACTGGGTAACTATGAGTTCACACATGCATGAGTTATTTATGGTTGATTTATTAGTTATCTCATTGATCACTGAGTAGACAAATCACTACTAGACCTCCCACTAGTTCCTCCAACAATTGGAACTAGTTAAACTGACGTTAACTTAGATAAACTGAATTAATTGATTACAACTCAAAATAAACTCAACCAATGCTGCTAAAAAGTAGGAACCACTCTACATGACTCAAGTTAGACCTTCAACTCAAATTAACTAAACCAACTAAGCCAAATTATCTTATTTAACTCGTACAAGTTGTCATAAGATGTATAATTACAATTTTCTTCTAATTTAATTCAAGGGAAAAATAAATCAGAATCTTTCTTAGTACCATTTTCAACATTTCTTGTTGCCATTTTCAACAATCGTCATAAGACCCTCTACAATTTGGCCTCTCAATGTAGATGTGTCAAAATAATCTCGAGGAAGAAAACATAAAGAGCGTTCACGAATTAGGGTCACTGGTTTCAACGATATAGATTCACCTTTGTTGAAATATTTGAATTCAATTGAACTTGGAAAACATATCTCGATGTATGTGTTGTCACGGAGATGAATTCACTTTAAAGATGTGAATTGGAGGATAAATTATATGAAATAAAATAATTAAAGTGTAGATATAATAATTATAATTATATATATATATATATATATATATATATATATATATATATATATATATATATATATATTAAAGTAATTAAAATATAATAATATTTTTTTTTGAAAATATATAAGGATAAATTTATATATAAATATATATAAAAAATAATTATTATTTTATATTTTAAATATAAAATTAAAATTTAATATCATTGAGTTTAAGGGGTGTAGAATAAATGGTGATAGGGTGTTTTGTTAAAGTATTTTGGAGTGTAAATATCACTAGTTCGAAATTTTATGGGCAAAAAATCTTGGCATGACCAAGGCCTTGTGTAATCTTCAAATGATTTTGACAACTTAAATACTTTTAAATTATAGTTACTCCAGCCATATATTAATTAAATAATTATTTTATACTCACATAAACTCTATATATTACCATCATATAAACTCCATATATATTACCATCATATAAACTCCATATATATTACCATTTCAGTACACAATGGACACCACCCTTTAGCCTCACAAGAAAAATTAAATATTTTTAAAATCAGTATAAAAGCGACAAAGGACATGGCCAAGGACAAATTTGTCAACTTGTTTAATGTTTCAATGAACTTAAAATTTTAGATTCTAAATTTTACAATACCCATACAAGCATCCAGTAAAATTAAACGAAGTTCTAACGTAAATAAGCACATGCTCATATTATATAAAATAAACTATTCCAAAGAAAAATAATACTTTCATGGTCTATTCACATTTTGTCAAAGCGTCCAATGGGAATACTTTTTCAGTCTTTGAAAAGTTCCCTTAATAATGGACATGGACATGACCGACAAGACTACTTTGCCAATGACAATGATGAAAACAGTAATGAAAGTCCATATTCAGATGTAACTTTAGCAATGTGAAAAAAATAATAAAATTCCATATTTAGATTATCTTATAGATTAGTGTTTTTTTAAATAATTTGTAAATTTCAAATTAAATAAAGCATTTTAACTTTTAATTCTATTATTTTGATGTAATTTAAATTTATGATTAAATATTTAAATTATATATATATAATTTAGTGGATATTTTTAAAGAAATTAAGTACAGATTTATATTATTTTGAATAAAAGATAATAATTTTGTAGCTCTTAACTTATCATTTGGAAAACCAAATCAATATTATAAGTATACATATTGTTTTTTTAATTATTAATCTAATTTTCAAAATATGTTTGTATAAAAAAATGGCTAGGCCAACATATCTATTTAAAAACAAAAAAATCAGAACAATTATCATTAGTTAAGGAGTAGAGGAGTCCATTTAAGTGTATCAAAGTTACATTCTTTTTTGTCACTACTAAGAAACAAAAAAATCAGAACAATTATCATTAGTTAAGGAGTAGGGGAGTCCACCTAATTGGTATCAAAGTCACATTCTTCCTTATCACTACTAAGGAAGTCCAAGTTTGCAATTTTCTTGGAAAGCATTAGGACCTTGTTGTCTAATGTTGTGAGTTACATCAATGAGGAACCCATGTTGAGTAGTATCACTTGCTAAGCCTCACTGTGTTCCACCAAAACTTTATCCATGTTGGTTTTTTATCTACTAGTATATATCCACAATTTGCACATACTAAGTCTAACTAGAATGGGTGTTCTCTGTGTCTAGAATCCATTCTCCTACATTTTTCAACCTCTATATAAAAAAGGATCTGTCTTTCAACTCTAGCTTCCTACTCAACAAAGTCTATATCCTCTTTAGTTGTACATGAATTTTATTCCCAGTAGTAGATGGTTGAGGGTTCGACAATAGCTTGGGGTCCCAAGGATGCAAGCGCCCTTCTCCCTCGGCTTCCATAAAGGTTGTGAGAGGAGCCATGGCGTGGCATGATGAAATTTGGGACAATGACAAGACAAGAAAAAAAGGAGGATAAAAATAGAGTAGGCCATAGAGCAACCAAGCCTACTAAAAACCTCCAAGCAGGAACACACATAAAATAAGGAGAAGGAAGATGAGCACAAACATAAAAGGGGAGATAGGAGTCTAGAGCACAAGGAAGCAAACGGAAAAGAGGCAAACCCCAAATGATAGAGACATGGGTTTGAATGAGGGCTAAGTTTAGCCAGAGACACTTACAAGACTGGAGAATGCTATAAAAAATCTAGGAAAACTCGAGCTAACTTACCCAAATGAAGTCCAAAATAGGGCATTCTTTCAAAAATGTTGAGCTTTTACAATTTCCAAGCCATAATTCTATGATATATGCCATCCTAGTTGTGGAGTGTGCCAAGGCCAAGTTGCAATAATGGTCAAGTGCATGGGAGATCATCTAAGAATGCAGACTAAGCTTGAAATGATTTTCCATAACTACCTTTGTCATCCAGCTAACATTGAGGTTGTCCCTTCATACTTGATCCAGGTGGATATCGGTGGCCACCCACCTATTCCATTTGGACTAGCACCATCAATTCTTGCATCTTTTCACGTTCAACACAACTTACTATTTTTAGCAGGTTTTCGGGTCCTCCACTCCCGAAGCTGTTTTGGGGCCTTAATGATCCAGGTGGATATTGGGGGCCACCCACCTATTCCATTTGAATCCCCACCATCAGTTCTTTCAGTTTTCAAGTTGCAACAAAACTTACTATTTTTAGCAGTTTTTTGGGTCCTGAACTTCCGGAGCCGTTTTGAGGCCCTAAACGACATTTTTTGGGAAAACAGAGAGTAACATAGGTCTATGGATTGATGTTGCTCGTTCAAAAATTGTACTCCTCGGATAGATCTTTCTAACGAGCTATTGAGCGCGTCAAACGGAGATCGGATGCCAAAGTTACGCCCCCGAGAAGTTGAACCACCAATTTACCCAAATGGGCGCCCACAGTTTTGGCGCCTCATCTCCTACGGTTAGGTTTTTGGACGTTTCGGATTCTACATTGTTTCTCAACAATAAATAGGCCTTCGAGCCTCATTGTAACACAGTTTATAGGTCTGTAGCCATCACATCTCTTCTCAGAGATTCGCTACCAGCACCCTAGCTATTTTATTTCCATTATGCTTGTAAGCATATTTCTGTTATTTGATATTAATGAAATGAAGCATTATTTCCACTGCATCTCTATGTTCATGGTTATTTCTGTATTTTGTTTCGTTCCTTCATAAAATCCGGATCAGTGGTATCAGAGCAGGTCTGCTCTTTCTTTGTTTTTCTTTGCATGTCCCCAACGCGGTTAGGGTATAAGGAGTTAGGGCTCGATCTGGTTGAACCCTTGCAAGATCAGCCTCGCAAACCCTGAAGACCTCCCATGGTGGAAGAAAAGAAAGACGAGGGAGCAGGAGATCCTATCAAAATACTGCTCGAGGAGGCCCTCGAGAAACAAAGGAACGCGATGATGGATAACTTTGCTCAAATCCTTCAACGACTGCCCACATATGGCGCAATTGCATCCAACAGCCACTCTGGAGGCGCCACTCCCTTCAAGGTACAGGTAAACTTTTACATTCCTATATTTGAAGGAAAAATAGATGCAGATGCTGTAGACAGATGGTTAAATTTGCTGGAAGGGTATTTCTCGGTCCATGACTTCTCTGATCGAGAAAAGATTATTTTTGCGCTCCTCAAAGCTGCCCCCCATGTCAAAGACTGGTGGGAAACCTACCGTGAGCAAGAGGGCGAAGGGGAACCCTCTCTGTTCTCAGCCACACCCACTTGGAATTCGTTTTGAGACGGCATCAAGGAACAATATTACCCCGTGGGGAGCTATGAGAACAAATACATCCAATGGACCACGCTGCGGCAACAAAAGGATCAAGATGTGCACGAACTGATGAATCTGTTCCATACCTTGCGCACAAAGTTGGGTTTTAAAGATTCGGAAAGACATTTGGTGCTCAAGTACCACGACTGTCTGCACAAACACATTCAGGAGGAAATGGAGTTCCTCGACATTACATCACTTGGCACGGCATATCGCTATGCTGCCAAGATCGAGAAGAAATTTAAGAAGAAGAAGCGAGACTTTGGATCTGCAAATCTGAAAGGTGCCCCCGAACCGAAGAACAAGGGGCAAGGCCAAAGCAATGCGACTCTGAACAACACCACAAATCCAAAGAAGGACACAGGGAAGTGGTGGGGGATCACATCTTCTCCACTCACAAAGACAACCGCAGTGTCGCCAAACTTCACTTTCTGTATTCGAACTAAAGGCACCCGAATCAGATGCATTTTCTGATCCTGAGTTAGAACCAGACAAAGGCAATGACAAAGGGAAGCATATCATTGATGCGGATCCCAATGCCATTGTTGCCACCACCAAGATCCAGAGGGAGGGTCCAGAGGATCCAGAGGAGGGGGAGCGCCTCTTCCAGTCGCAGATGTGGGTGAAGGGTTCTCTGCTGCAATTTATCGTCGATAGCGGAAGCCAAAAGAACCTCATCTCAGCAGAGGTCGTGAAGCGGCTCGGCCTACCAACCATAGCACACCCACAACCATATACCATCGGGTGGCTCCACCCAGGGAGAGATCTCCGCATCCGCTAGTAGTGCCGCCTTCCATACAGTATCAAGCCATTCACGGATGAGGTATTGTGTGATGTTGCTCCTCTTGATGTAGCTGATGTATTATTGGGCCAGCCATACTTGTGGAGGCGACATGATGTGTATGAGTCTAGGCCTCGTGCTGTTATTATTACTTTGGGAAATAACATGTACAGGATATCGGAGGTAGTACCGCCTCCTGTCATCTCTTTGACTACTACAAAACAACGCAGTAAGATTGTTTCCCAAACCAGGAAATTCATTTTCCTTACAACTCACTCATAGGGAAAGAAGAATATTGTGGCCACAACCTCGAAATAGGGCTCCCTTTCACGGCTGCAGCAGATGGACAAAGTCATGGAGGAATACGAGGACATTTTATCCTCACTCATAGAGGTTCCGCTACACTGTCAGGACAACCACTCCAATGATCTGACTCCCAACGCACCACCGCCTGATGTTGCCATAAATCCTGCAACTACACATACAGAATCCAAACATGTACTGTCTGAGGCTGATAAAGAAACCAAATTTACTAAATGCATCCAGCCTGTCCACCCACAGGTCCATGACATCTTCAACACAACTAATACTCAGTTCAACAGAATTTGCCTCATCTCATGGAGGATCTCAACGCAATGGGGACCATTGCTTCCTAAGGAGGGAGGAATGATCCAGGTGGATATCGGTGGCCACCCACCTATTCCATTTGGACTAGCACCATCAATTCTTGCAGCTTTTCACGTTCATCACAACTTACTATTTTTAGCAGGTTTTCGGGTCCTCCACTCCCGAAGCCGTTTTGGGGCCTTAATGATCCAGGTGGATATTGGGGGCCACCCACCTATTGCATTTGAACCCCCACCATCAGTTCTTTCAGTTTTCAAGTTGCAACAAAACTTACTATTTTTAGCAGTTTTTCGGGTCCTAAACTTCCGGAGTCATTTTGAGGCCCTAAACGACATTTTTTGGGAAAACAGAGAGCAACATGGGTCCATGGACCGATGATTTTCATTCAAAAATTGTACTCCTCGGATAGATCTTTCTAACGAGCTATTGAGCACGTCAAACGAAGATCGGATGCCAAAGTTATGCCCCCGGGAATTTGAACCACCAATTTACCCAAATGGGCACCCACAGTTTTGGCGCCTCATCTCCTACGGTTAGGTTTTTGGACGTTTCGGATTCTACATTGTTTCTCAACAATAAATAGGCCTTCGAGCCTCATTGTAACACAGTTCAGAGGTCTGTAGCCATCACATCTCTTCTCAGAGATTTGCTACCAGCACCCTAGTTATTTTATTTCCATTATGCTTGTAAGCATATTTCTGTTATTCGATATTAATGAAATGAAGCATTATTTCCACTGCATGTCTATGTTCATGGTTATTTCTGTATTATGTTGTGTTCCTGCATAAAATCCGGATCAATACTAGTGGTCTCGACATCATGGCTGTCAGTGGTGGAAGTTGCATGGAGAGAAGCACCTTCACATTGGATAACTATGGTGTGCACTAGTTGTGGGGAATATAGTTTCTAGTTAAGTTAAATATAAATAAATTTCTTATTAATATTTGAAAAAGAATCATTATAACTAAAAAATTACTAATCTATTGAAATCTAAAATAAGACAATATAGTTAATCATATCAATTATATTAAATCTTAGATTTTTATAAAATATAAAAATTAGAATTAAAGTAACAATAAAATTATTAATAAAGCAAACTAAAATATTAAAAATATTTAATATATTTTAATTTAGTTAATGGAAATTATTTTTTATGTAAGTTTAAAAAATAGAATGAATATTTTAAAGCACCGGGGTAGCTCAACTCGAGATGGTCATGTAAATTAATTATTATGTGTGAGGAGGTATGATGTTCAAATCCCCCAATTCACTTGTGTGGACATACATAGGCACCTAGAGTTTATAGTGGTAATGGTTGGAATCAATCTTGTGTCACGTTAGTGTGAGACTAGCCCAATTGTCGATTCCTATATATATATATATATATATATATATATATATATATTTCAAAATCAAAGCCAATATTAATGATTTATACAATGATATTATTTATTAGTTTAAATATAAGAACATCTTAAAATAATTGAGTCCGTAATATTTATTATACATAATAAATCAAGGATATATATATTTTTTAATTGCTCTAAATATATTTAACAAATTTCATAACCTATATATGTTCTTGTTAGCTAACTCATGAGGGAATTTGAATCGAAGAATTTTAACTAGTGATCTTTTTAAAGGAGTGCCTTAAAATACATTCGTTCATCATTAATTCAAAACCACATAAATATGTATGTGATAACATTTAGAAAATTACGCCATCCTATATTTATTTAAAATTAGATCTATTAAATTTCACAAGAGTTCTGGATACGGCCATGTTGTGCTATACAACAACCCCCATTTATTTTAATAAATGGGGACCTTTTAAAAATAATTAGGAAATTCATTTCATTTATATTTTTAGCTTAAGTAAAAAAAAATTAGGAAATACATTTTCTTTTTACTTATCCGCTTTCATTCCTTAGTGCGCATCGCAATTTGCATAACTTACAAACATAAAACAACTTTAAATCCACTAAGTCACGCGGGATACGATATGCGCTAAGCTCTTTCCGAAGCCATATCGAAATCTTATTACAATCAATACAATCATCGTTATAATTCATTTATAGCATCACACCTCATTTAAACGATCACCTTATATGCAATTCGGTAAAAGTTGCGATTATGTGGACCCGACGAGATACTAAAGTAATAAACATAAAGCTCCAAGGTCCGATAGAGTGCAGCGACATGATTTCTTGAAAGCGCACTTCGCATTTCGCAGGATATAACTAAAAGCAAATTCATTTACCACATAAAAGTTGCGATGTGTGATTTGCACAAATCGCATTTTGCAGAATTTATGGGTAACATCATAAATAGAAATAGTTATAAGTTGTGACATGCAATGTGAAATGACTCATGTCAAATCAAACCGAAATACAAGATCCAATGTCTTAAATTGATTGATAGACATTTCATGTGAAGGTGTAATAGATTTGATTTAAAAAGATTATTAGTGATTAATAACATTTAATAGAAGTAAGGTTTTGATAGATTCATATCTACTCCGAGCATGCTATTGAATGCTACATTTGTTTTAAATTTTGTCCGCCTCCCTGTTCTCTATATTTTTAATGTTTGCTCAGTTCGCTTGAAATCAAGAGACTACTTAACAGAGTGAGGCAAATTAAAATGAGCAAGAAAGGAAAAGAAATTGACAAAGCATCATCTACCGAAGACTTAGATATGTCTCCCATGTTCTCAGACACCACCTACAACAAGGATTACGACATTTCATCATGGGAAGCAATGTATCCGTTATTTGAAGACGAAAATCCAAGGGTAATAACCAAAGTCGCTACAACAGGCACGTCAATTACTTTAGACGCAACTTATTTCGACGTTGCATGTTCATTCATCCACAAGGTAGTAGCAAGGACAAAGATTCTTCCCTATACATACATGGTTAAGTGGGTAATCAACCACTTAAGCATAGAAGACAGAACACTCAAAGATTCAAAAGGCGAGAATATTGGGTCATTCAGGGCAGAAGACTTACAGGCAATGTACCATCTACCCTCCCCGCAGCAGAAATATGACAAAGCTTATGTCCAAAGCTTTAGAACAAAAAATCCAGATCTCATGAAAGTCATAAAGGAATGAAAATAAGACCAAGGCAAACTTAAGCGAGATAAACACGGTACGTACCCAATTGTCCAAATTCCTTCCCCTTACTGTTATGTTGCCGGCATGTTGTCTAGATTATATGCAAAACCTAATACCACTAGGTTTTCTATAGTTTGGGTCCCATTAATTGACGCAATCTTCAATTCTTTAATTCCGAATTGGGAAAATATCCTATCTAATAATTTATCTAAACACATCATGGAGTATAGGAATAAAAGAAGTGTTTCATCTAGAGAAATACCCCCCTTTTATATGAGTGCCTATGTCATGGACGCAATTTGATTTCTTCTAGTTTTCCTACCATGGGATGGAAATGGATGACCCAAGACCCTACCCAAATTCACATTTACCATAGAGCCCTTTGGGGTTCAGACTTCCATTTTCATTTTTACAAAAATTTCCATAGAGTCATGTTGCCTATGCACTAGATAATATTCAATGAGAAAGCCCCTAGGGTTTCCAAAGAGGCTAGTACAGACATTCTTTCTGTTGCTAGATGGTTTGTAGAGGAAAGTTTCACATATATCAGAGTATTTGGGAGTTATGATCCTCCTCATGTCCTACCATATTATGTTCCTGATAATTTACTTGCAAGAGAGAACCTACCAGCTTGTTGTAAATGGTATTTCTAAACAGCTTAAAGATGCTAAGAAGGTCATTTGGCCTAATTTCCCTTTACAGTTCGGTACTTTTTCACTTTTTGATATTGGTCATGCCTACAAGGAAATTTTGAAAGTTAATATATTGAATTTGGTAGTAATGCCAAAGCGGCCATATGATCCCAATGATGTAGTTAAGAACTTCATCACAGAGCTCAAAATGAAGCCTTTTGTGAAAGAAATAGACAGATTTGATGATTTATTTCAAGGCATTGAAATTTTTTTAGATGTACTCAAGTTTGCATCTATTCAACTTAATCAAGATGATTTGGAAGCCTTCCAAGCATGCAGATTGGAAGCCTTCCAAGCATACAGAAATAAAAGACTGGAAATAATTCCTATTGACTTATTGACTATTGAATATTTCATAAGACCAACTCCAAGTATTAGCTTGGATAATGAAGTGAGAGACATGTCTGAAGATGAGTCAGAACAATTAGAGCATCAATCTTAGAATTCAGATCATTCTGAAAATGAATTCAAAAATAGAAAGGAAAACCTAGAAAAGATAATTGATCAAGTAATCCAAGAGATTCAGATGCAGGAGAAAAAAGGAAGCAATGGAACAGAGTCAACTTCTCAAGAAGTTTAGCATAGTCAAGATACACTGGATCCGTCAGAAAAGTCCCAACCAAAGAATTTGAATAGTGAATGGGATGAGTTTTATAAAGCAATAAAAACTCCTAAAACAAATCCCAATACTGATCAAACTGCTAGTTTTCAGACACCTGAACATTCCCAGAAGTTAGTGGAAACTGTTACACCACTACAACAAGTTATAGAAACTCATGATCAAGAGATCATTCCGGCTTATCCTACAAAACATATAGTGTTACAAATTGAGGAGATTCCTTTGTTGGATATCTTCTACAGTCCTAGTCATAAGGCCGTAGTCAAGAGAAGAAAAAGGAGAATAATTGCTGATACAGTCACAAACCTTACAAATGAATCTGTTGATGTTTTGTGCAAGGATCCTCTAGCCAATCCTACTGAACATTTAACCAAACTATCACAGTTTGTAGGTGCATATGCTACTGCCACTATTGATAAAGCTACTAAGGTTTAAATGTTACTGAAGAAGAAAGAAGATAGAATACAATAATTAGAGATATTGTTGAATCAATAAAAGTCTAACTCCAGCAAGAAAATGAAATTGAAGATGTCCCAATTTCAAAAGGATTTTGAAAGTCTTAATTTGCAGCATCAAGTACAACTCACTGAGAAGAAAACACAACTGGAAGCAACAATGACCAAATTACAAATCCAGCCACAGTTAGAGCAGTTCATAAAAGAAGCATTGGATGTGAATGTTAAGTTAAAGCAACAACAAGAAGTATTTTTCCAACAAGCTTCTATTACTGGTTCTTATTGTGACTTAAGTGAAATATTGATCCAGCAAGTAGCTATCCAGAAACTTGAATATGAGAATATCGAGAAGAAAATAAATTAACACATTCAATGGAAAGCATCAGACTTGGGTAAGGAAGCTGATCTACCTGAGATAGACAAACCCCACAAAGATATCTTATTTAAGGATTGGGAAGCACAAATAAAGCAGTCAGAGAAAGAAGCAACAAAAGCATTCAAGTTGGCAAAGGAAATTACTAAAACTGTGTGTGAACAGCTTGTGAAAGTAGAACTTATCAAGGAGTGCACGTCTGAAGTGCTCTCAAAATTTAAATAGCTGGAAACACAGTGGAAACAAAAGGCAGAAACATAGGATGAAACAATTAAAAAAAAAAGTTTGATCAAGAAAATTTTTGGAATTTTTTTATCAAACCTTATCATCAATACCAGACCCTACAATCTTTAACATATTCGACAAGAAGATCACAACCAACACTCTCAAATGTGATATTCAAAGGACATGTCAGATCACAGATTTCGCAGCCAACTCAGCTCAAGCCCATGCTAGATATTTTTCAACTTTGGGGGGAAATCCATAACAATAAGTCATATTATTACTTTATTTTCCTAGATTGTAGTTAAAGTTAGTCTTACGAGGATGGTTGTTTGAAATATCCTCTATTTTTTTGTAATAATCTATTTTAGAACATAGTTGGTTTAGTATTTAAACCCCTCTCATGCATTCAGAGTTGAAGGGTCCAGAAATTTGTCAAAAAAAATTTCAACGAATGCACTATTGTAAGTTTGTGAATGCTTTGATGAATTAATGGAACACAGTCTGTTATCTTTTAACAATTAAAGTTGTTTAACTGATGTTGCACTACTGTACTCTTAAATTGCTTGAAAGTGAAGAAGAGAAAATGAATTAATATCAGTTTACATGAGTAGAAATTTGTAAATATGATACTTCTATTCACTTGTATTAAGTCTTGCTTTCTAGATTGACAGTCATCTTCTTATTGCATTATATATTTGAAGTGTTATTATAGATGAATGTTACATGCACTTCTGTTCTAATATTTGTCTGTGATTTCTTATCCAAATTATAATCACACATATGAATGCGATATATTTTTCACAATTATTCTAATCAAACTATTTGGTTAGAAGAATCATCTTATATAATTTTCATCTCTTTCAACTATTAAATAGTCTACATTACTAATAGTTGAAGAATATATCTTTAGATTGCATAAAGGAAGAAACACCCGAGGTATATAGTAGAATAGATAGTTTAGATAGATGCATGTGATAGAGTAGAATCATTTTCCATTGCATGTTGTATAATAAAAATACACCTCAAAATCATCCTTATTGGGAAACTGGTCCCACTATCCCCAGTCGGAGCCACCACACCAAACGGAAAAGAAGCTGCTTTAAGGTCCGGACCGGGTGGTTTTCCCCCATGTTTTTGCAACAAAATGCTGAGGCCTCAATAGGCTGCGATGATGCTCTCTGCAACTTTGGCATTTTCCAAACTTGAAGGAATCTGTCCATGATCAATAGACCATAGCCTCTGCAAGGTTCTGAATTCCAATACTTTTTTTTTTAATTTATTTTTATTTTTTACAGAGGTAAAATCACGAGTTGTTATCATCATTAAAGCGAATGTGACACAAGTAGTAGAGGAAACACACCCTTCTGCTCTCAAGGAAAAGGAACTTGTGGATGTGGATATAGGAAAGTAAAATGATCCCATATACTTTGGATCATGTTTACTCAACCATATGAATCTCTACCATAGCGATGACAAAATTTTCTTCAAGATCAAACAATTTTAAGGTTTTAACCATGATGACAACTCCTAGTCTAGGCCCATGAATCCAAATTCTTGGTGAGGTCCTATAGATACTAGATCTACCTATAGATTTGGAAACACAAATGAAACCATTTCTAAGAAAACTATCTCTTGATTTTTCCCAAGAAGTAATTTCATATCCTAAGATCCTGCTATTTTCATTCTTTGTGAGGACGTTTCTTGGCAGGACTATATGTATTAAGGTGAAAGAAGTAGGTCCAGTCTCTACTCTCACAACATGACTTCAAGAATGAATGGGAATCTCATCCATCCATATGCATCTTCTTCATGGAGGACGACAACTGCAAGAAGGGATTTCACTTAACGATTGTGCCATCACTAAGGATGGTTTTATCTCTCTTGTGGAAAGCTTAATTATTGGTGGTGTAGGTAGGGGCGCATATTCAACATCTAAAGGTAAGTCCTTCAAGGATGCCATCAATCCAAGGTCTAGTTCCCCAACTGTTAAATAACTCTCAAGGCCTACTTTCATTATGTATCAAGCAAATGATATCCTTGAAATTAAAGTAGATCACACAATATCCTATGATTCTAGCAATGATTTTGCAATGCATGCAGTTAGTTTTTGATTCAATGGGTTCAGGCCATTGGCATCTACGCTTTGGGATCGGGTCCATTAGACCTGAATATCGAATGTATATTTGTTCTTATACTCTAAAGGTTTATTTGTGTTGAAATTTAAGGATTTTCAGGAATGAAGGACCCTAGTTTTGGGTTCATGTTAGACTTTGTATGAATCCATATTTATTTAATTTTAACCCTCTTTCTATGCCATATTTTCCCATGCTTGTTTGGGTTAGGTTGCCTAACATGCCCCTTCATCTGCTACATACAAATATTTTAGTTGTTGTGGGTAACACAATTGGTCATTTCATCAAGGTTGATACACATAAGCTGGAGAAGGGTATTTCTACACTTGCTCACATTTGTGTAGAAGTAAATATCTCATGTACATTTTCGGATAACTTCCTTCTTCAATGGAAAAACCTGATTTATACGTAGTCGTTGGACTATGAAAAAATTTCTTTTCGTTGTCAGATTTGTCAACATCTAGTTCATCTTCAAAATTTCTTCCCTTCTCTTCAAGGGTTCTCTTCCCCTCTGGTAACTAGGAACAAACCTCGAGGATGGAAAGACCCAAAATTTTCCATGGATTCAAATAAATTTGCAGCACATCAGCAAGATAACTCTCAAAACCAAAAAAATTCTATTGATAAATCACATCCTTCAGATTTAGTTCAACTATATGCAACACCATCACATTCCATGGAGGTTGAATTTACGAAGCTACAAGAGACACAACTATGGTTTTAGCCTCTTCAATAAGAGGCCGAAAAAGCTTCCATGAATCGAGTCACTCAAATAGTGATACTGAGGCAATTATAAATATAGACCCCCAAAAAATGGACTTGTCTCAGGAAAATTATATGATTGTACCATCCACATCTACCCGTGACAATTCATTGGGGTGGATAGATGTACGTAAGAAAAAAGGACACAAAAATCCTCTAAGGGATCCTTGATTATATTCGGGTTCATCACCCATGATAGAAGTAATGTGAGGGTTATTTAGTAAGACTAGAGAGGTAGTAAATTTATTTATGTGTATTATGTTTATTAGAGAGAGATATAAAGATGGATGTAATTCGATATTTTGAGACAATACAGATTAATTTAAAACAAACATATCTATCAAGTATTCAAAGAAATTATTATTTTTAATATGTAAAATTTTTAATACATCACATATAATTAACTAATAATAAAAAATAACACAATAAAAAATTTCCATACTTCATAGATTAAGACTTAAAATGAATTAAACTAATTTTAACTAAACCTAAGAACTAAAATTAAACTAATTTTAACTAAATATAATAACTAAAAACCCATAAAACCGAAGCAATATATTTATATGATATTTTTAAAATAATTTAATCATATAAAAAACTCATAATATTGTTATAAAATTAACTAAATCAATTATTATCCAACTTATTATTATTATAAATATAATATTTAATTTAATTTAATGAAAAAAATAAATATTTAATTAACATTATTATTATTTAATATTTAGTTTAATCCAATGAAAGAATAACTCTATAATTAACATTTTACAAGTTCTGTAATACTTCATATTGGCCATATGCAAACAATGCTTTCTATTACCCTAATTCTATATGTCAATTGGACTATAAAAGTATGTATTGAGATGACTTTAAATTGAGTCTATATTGTCCATAGGCTAGCATGATTTAAATGTTTATTCAAACTTGTTGGCTCGGGACTTTATTCATATGTTGAAAAAATTACAAACATATATCAATTGGGTTGACTAAATCGAACTCAAGGCTATTTATAAATTGGTCGTTGATTGCATGGATCAAGGATCTTGAGAACCGGAAAAAAAAAATATTGATCATTCAGGAGAAGACATGGAGTTTGAAGAGTAGGGCGACCTAGATTAAGGAAGGCAACATGAATACAAAATTCTTTCAGAAATTTTCAAATCATAGGGGGTACAAGAATACGATCTGGCGCATTATGGAGGCGGATGGTACATATAAATATTCTGATGAGGAACTTAAAGTGGAGGCTAAATTTTTTTTCGAGAATAGTTACAAGGTTTCTACTGCTGCAAATCTAGAGGATCAACTTTGGGCTATCCAGGAATATCCGATTATGTTCGATCTGGAGGAAAATAACCTTCTATTCCACTCGGTTACACTAAAGTAAATTCACACTGCTTTGACATCATTTCAGAAGGATAAATGCCCGGGCCTTGATGGTTGGATGGTTGAATTTTTCTACACTTTCACCTTTTGGGGAAAGACATATGCGCCATGGTTGAGGAATCTTGTATATATGGACATATTTCAGGGGCTCTGAAGTCCACTTTCATTGCTTTGATTCCCAAGGTTGGAGATCCGGAGACTTTTCAAGATTTTTGGCCTATATATTTATGTAACATATTATATAAATTGATCTCAAAATTTATTGCGGAGAGGCTGAAGGATCCTCTATCCCCCCGTATTACCGTAGATCAATTTGGGTTTTTACCGAGTAGATCGATACATGACGCGATTTTAGCTCAAGAATCTATTCACTCTACACATATTGGAAAAAAAAACAAAGTTGTGATGAAGATTGATCTAAAAAAAGCATATTATTGTGTTGATTGGAGACTTCTTCAACTTATCCTTGTTAATATGGAAATCGATCATAGGAATATGGACTGGATTATGGAGTGTGTCACGAACATCTTGTATGCAGTTCTCGTAAATGCTACCCCATTGATTTCTTTTGAGGAAAATGAGGACTACATCAGGGATGCTCTCTATCCCCTCTTCTCTTTATTTTGGTTATGGATGGCATAAGTAGAAAGATATCAGATGCAAATCTATTCAGAGGTTTCCATTTTACTCCTTTGATTACTGTCACTCACCTTCTATTTGTTGATGACATTCTCACATTCGGGGAGGGTGATGGGGAACAATGGGAAGTGATTCACGATATTTTCAATCGTTTTGGGAATGCCTCAAGACTCCTCATTAATGGTCACAAAACTTTCCTCTATCACTCTGATGGAGACCGAGATGTTTCAAATATATTTTTGACATGTTTCAGATTCAACATAGGCATATCAAGGAGGGCTTATCATATCTTGGATACATATTAAAACAAACCTCCTACAATGGTAAGGATTGGGAATGGCTCCTTTCCAGGATTGATAGAACACTTTTTCGTGGGAAAATAGATTTTCATCTCTCAGTGGGAGACTTACCCTGATCACCTCTACGTTAAAACATATGTCTACCTAATAGATGCACTTATTTTCTATCCCCTCTCGTATTGTTGCAAATATTCGGTCCAATATGTCTCACTTTTTATGAGAAGATGGACAATCGGGGCACAAGTTTCATCTTGCCACTTGGGAGGACATGTCCAAACCAAAACAGGCTGACGATTGGGGTATTCTAGATATTCAGGCTTTCAGAAACTCCCTTATTATAAAACCTTTATGGCGGGCTCTTTTTCACAATGGTATGTGGAGTGGGATAATTTCTGCTAAATATCTTCATGGCATACACATTTCACAATGGCTTCGATCTTATGAAATTGGAAATAGGAGGGGTTCCTATATTTGAATAAGTTTTCAATGGGTTAAAATATTTTTCCTCAATAGAGCCAAGTGGGCCTTTGGCAGGGGGGAAATAACATTTTGATTGGCATCAATCATATCACGGGTATTCCAGATCATTATTGCACCTCTCTAGATACCATTGCGGGATTACAACATAGGGGTTTCATCTTATTGGAACATGCCATTGCTGGATGGGATAGCCATATCCCACAATGGAAGGATGCTACCACTCTCATTTTAACATGAAATCATTCATTTGAATGGAATCAATATACTTCTTCTCTTCATATGGTTGGAGTATCGATCAAAGGGACACATGACAATATTTCTTGGGATTGGGGGGGGGGGGGGGGCGCTTTGATTGTCAAATAAATATACCAACATATTCGGATGCCATTTTTGGGACATGACAGTTCTTGGTTTATGCCAATTTGGAGGATGATGATTCCTTTGAAGATCATTTTATTTTCCTGGTTAGTATGGAGAAATAATATTCTCACATGGGATAACCTCTATCAAAAAGGACTCACTGGACCAGAAATCTCCTCACTCTACGGTAGTTTTGAGGAGACCACTGCACACTTATTTCTTACTTTTCAAATTGATGTATAGGTATGGGATCTCATCTTCAAAAAATTCCACATTCAGGCACAACATTTTACAACCATCTATCATTGCTTGGAGTGGGCCATGAAATGAAAAGGTGCTAATTCATACATTTCAATTTTTATTATATGGGAAATATGGAAGACCAGAAACATAGTAATTTTTTATGGATATATACAAAACCCCTATAGCACTATGAAAAATATTCTTTCTTGGCTTGCTGAATCGACCACTTTCCCTCACAAGGTTCGTGATTTGTATTCCCATTCACTGAGGACTAATATCAAGGTTCTTGTTGGTTATTTTGATGAGACGGAAAAATATGGCAAGTGTGGATGTGGTGCTGTTCTATATATGGATATAAATGAAAAATAAACTTTATACTGGGAGGGGGAGATGGCACAAACACCAGAGCTGAACTTCTGGCACTATGGGGATTGTTATGGTTTGCCAAGAAACTGGCTATGGATCATATATATATTTATGGGGACTCGCAGAACATTTTGCATGATTTCAAAGGCTCAACAATTTGACCCACCACGTCTCGCATATCGTGAGATGAAAGATCGGACAACAATTCCACTCTGCTTCATTGGATCAAATCTTCCAAGAACAAAACACAGACGCAATTTTTTTGTCCAAGCGGGGGCTGCAACTGGAGGATGAATATATGCATTTATCCCACAACACATCAGGCCATGTGGTCGACCATGGAGGCATCCAGATACTATAGATGAATGAATCTTTTCATTATGCTATTTTTTTTCTATTATGTTCGCTATGTCATCCTGTTCTCTACATGTTTTTGGACTTACATCACTCAGGAAAATTATTCCCTCCCTTTTTATGGGGGATTCACATGCAACACTAGTATGTCAAATGATGCACAATTTTTTTATAGCCAACGGATTTCCATGCATTATTTTTTTAACCTCTTCCTTTATTGCATTATGTAGTAAAAATCTTGAAGACTATGCACAGATGGATGTAAATTGTTTTTTTCCAATCTAAGGAAAATCAGTTTGTTTTTTTCTTCTAAAAAAAACTAAGGTGCGTGAAATAGATAATAGCTAAATTAAAGAAAAATGTCATACTTGGCCTAATCGAAATATGACATATAACAATTTCTATGGTTTTAACTTAAAATGATAGGTTATAAAAAAGTACAGAAATCAAACTATAAGTTCTATATTATGTTAATGGTATTAATGAATATGAAATTCACCTTTATATTATTAGTATTGTTATATTTGTACTTTTTTTAAGGATATTATTGAATGTTATTATTAAAATTTGTGATAACAATTAAAAATAAATTATATTATAAAAATCAAATTTTACTTTATGTAAATATTTGGTAGTTTTTATAATGGATGGTACTTCATATAAACGTGCTAAGTTAAATATATCTAGTTAGCTTGTGAGATTGAATTTTGTTGTAAGCATGATCCTAATATTGTTTCTTGATTAATATAATACTTATACCTTGCCCCTAATGTTTCTTTAACACACTGTCAAGGTTTTACCATGTAAATTTCATGTTGTATAAGTGCTTCATTTGTTATCTTATTTCAAATTTTCTCTACAAGTATATTTTATTCAGTCTCTTAAATAACAACAAGAGGTATCATGGCTAAGGGTTGCGTTACAAATGCAATTTAGAGACCCACATGCTCATTAATCACAAGTTTGGGTAGAGGTTTGTTTATTTATTGGAACCTAAGGTTATGTTGGTTCATCACACATCTAGAGCTTCTAGAGATAATAATCAAAATATTGATTAAAAAATTACAGTTAATCAAGTGGTTGAATAATGAAGAAGTGAATTATGCAATTGAATATGTGGTTGACAGGTTGGTTAGGTAACTGACTAGCAAATAGTCGGTTAAGTGGTTGACTAACAAATAGTTGGTTGTGTAGTCAATTATTGGAAAAATAGTCAAGTGTTTGACTAGTAGGATTTTCGAACGAGAAGTAGAAGAAATCGACTAAATAGTTGGGTCAAATCAGGAACTTGACTATCTGAAGAGAAATGAGTCAACTAGCTGATGAAACATTGTGGATTTCATGGAATTTTTTATGCTTGTTTATAGATCAAATATTTTTTTGACTCATGACTACTTCATGAGAAACCCTCACAAAGATGTGCAAACCATTGTATTTGATTCCTCCTCCTAAATATATATAAGTTTTAGTAGGTTGAGTCCCTCGGAGCGATAAGGATTTGACATCATTTTATTGCTTTCTTCATAGTTTAATGTCTTTGCATAGTAATTTTGCAAAGTTCTTCGTGACACAAGTATTATGTGTAATGGTAGTGTACAAGTGTGTTTTTATGTGTTGGAAAGTTCAAGAAATTTTTTTACACTCAATATATCTGATATATAATGCCTCATGGAATTATCGTATGAATATGTTTGTTTTCAACATGACAAGTCAACGACATTTCATCATCTCCTACTCCTCACAAGTTGATATTTTTTTTATTATTGACATATATGTTGAAGCTCCATAAACATTGCATGATTAGTCTCATTTTTTTTGAATCATATGTGTTGGAAGAAAATTGAACAAGGGTTAATAGGCCTCATGAAATAGCAGAATTATGCAACAATAACATAGTGCATGTGTGATAAATAGTATTTATTTGAAGGCATATAAGATGATGGTGTAAAATATTGTAAAGTTTAATATTTATGCTATGTGAAGCGCCCACACAATTTATATATATATGGATGATAGAGGTATAACGCATAAGTTAACTTGCTACAAGTGAATATAGCATAGTCTAAATCAATATAGTTTATCATATGTTGTATTGTTTGTAACATGTTATGACTTACCTTCAAGATTTATTTACACATTAGCATACTTTGTAAATAAAATTGGAAATGTGGGTTGAAAAGTGAGGTCATTTTGAGGTGATGAGATGTGAGTTTAATGTGTTGAATCTTGAGGCGTTCCTTGGGACATCAAATGACATTGTGGTATCTGGAAAGAAAGTTGTTAACTTGCCACTATTTTACCTGCTATCTTTGGAGCTATGTCTATATATTAAGCATCAAAATTTCACTTGAACCCTGGTTTGCATGAGTTTGGTA
Source organism: Pinus albicaulis (assembly GCA_034641835.2). Taxonomy (NCBI): domain Eukaryota; kingdom Viridiplantae; phylum Streptophyta; class Pinopsida; order Pinales; family Pinaceae; genus Pinus; species Pinus albicaulis. The sequence continues at coordinate 93,078,608 of CM076584.1, read as the reverse complement.
CCATGAAAAACCATAGGAAACTACTGGTAACTATCTCAGGGCTCCCTTAGTAGCATAAATTTTCTCTTGGTCACAAATATGAATAAAAATCAAATCAAATAGAATGGTTTTTCACCTGCATGGTTACTTGGAAAGTAATGTTTTTGTGTGAATTATGTTTATACATTTTGCTATGGGTTAATCCTATTTTCAACATTGATTTCCTTGCCATTCTTCCATGTGTTTTGTTATTTGGTACATGCAAAAATACAATTGGTCCCAACTTGTTTCGAATTAGTCTTGTTTCATTCTTAAAGTATTTGGACAAATAAATGATACTAAGTTCATTTATATCAGTTTTGTTGCACTATAAGATGAAGAAAATAATCATGTAGCTACACGGAGCTCTATAGCTTATTATTAAATGTGTACGCATTTTTTAATGATAAATCTATCTCTTTTCTCTCACTACATGAGCCTTTAGTCCTCAACCATATGTTACATGCCATCTATCTCAAGGACCCATAAACAATACAAGTTCTTCACCTTTGAAAAGACAAATATTCTATGAATTAAAATTTAAAGTGAATGTCATTCCTTCTGAGGGAACCACATCATGGCTCTCATATTTAACTATGTTAGTCACTTCCACTCCCCCTACCACATTTATCACTTTTCATTTACCACACTAGCACAACATCCCCTCTATGATCTATATTTATTACGGAATGAAATAAAATACATATTTAAAATAGAAACATAGATATATAGTGAAGCTAAACTTCAATTAATAAATAACAAATGTTGAAATTGTTTACATGCAGAATGAAATCAAACTAGCTCGAGCAGTGGTAATGTATCTCTAAGAAGAGATGTGAAAGCTACTTGACTTCTTGAATTGTGTTACAATGAAGCTCAAATACCATTTTATCATGAAGAAATTATTAGAAACCCTAAAAATCCAAAACCCTAACCCTAGGTGATGAAAAGCCGAAGGCTTATGGGCCTTGATGGGGTAAGTTGGAACGTCAACTTCCCAGGGTTGTAACTTTGGCATTCAATCTTTGTTTCGCACACACTTTATCATGTTAGAAATTTCTATCCGAGGAGAAAAAATTTCAACTGCAAAAATCAATTAAAGACCCAAATTTTCTTGTTTCCCCAAAATATTTTGTTTAGGGCCTCAAAATGGCTATGGAAGTTCAAGACCTGAAAACTGCCAAAATAGGAAACTCATGTTGTGAGCCAGTGGAATAGGTGGGTGTACCAATATCCACCTGGATCAGTCCTCCCCCCTTAGGAAGAAATGGTCTCCATTGCGCTTAGTTCTTGTGAGATGAGAAAACTTCTTCTAAACTTGGTCTCTAGTGAGCCACTTTCCTTGGTGCAGTAGTTGGCCTTCTTTGACAAGGCAATATAGTTGCGTCCTTTGTTGGTGGGTGTTTGTTGGTAGGCTAAATTACTCCATTATAACCTCTATCCTACTCTAGATACATGACCTAAAACCTCTATTTCAACCTTGTAACCCATTCATTCCTGAATTTAGTTGGAACCATGCCCATTCCTACACTCTCTTTATATTTTCATATTAAAGGCTTGTCATGGAATTATTTATTTATTTATGGATTTTATACCTTTAAAATTGTTAGGTCCCTATATCACTAGTATAGTCCCTTATTATTGTTAGTGTAACCCCCTTATTGTTATTATTGTACCTTTGTAACCCCCATTTTGTTATTATTGACATAGGTATTGTTAATGGGTATTAGGGATTACATTGTGTACTAGGATTACATTGTGGCCCATGGACTCCTATATAGAAAGGAGGTTTTGTAAATTGTATCATCCAAGAATTGTTCATTTATGTAATGTATTGGAGGTTGCCCCCTCGAAGTGGCTCATTTCTAAGGCGTTGATATCTCTTTTCTTCTCTTTTTGGAGCTGGTTACACAACATTTGGTATCAGAGCTTTGGATTCTAGGGTTTCGCTGCTCCAAACAGGTCATCGTGGAATTTTAGCTATAAATTGTTTTCTACGAAGTTTTAGAAGCTGAAATTTTTAGGGTGCGAAGCCAACATCCTGAGGAAGATTTTCTAAAAATTTCAGAACTTGGTTCGCAATATTTTCGGAGATATGATCTGTGGAAGTTAGGTCTTGTTTCAGGCTCCTAAATAGGTCATCGTGGAATTTGCACTATAAATTTTTTTCTATGAAGGTTAAGAATCTGAAATTCGTATGGTGCGAAGACAAAATCGTGAGGAAAGTCGTCAAAAAATTTCAGATCTTGGTTCGCAATATTTTTGGAGATATGATCTATGGAAGGTAGTGCTTTTTCAGGCTCCTGAATTTCATCTCAAAGAGGTGATCGTGGAAAAATTTCAATAACTCTCTCTCTGGGCATCGGATTGGAGTGCCGTAAAAAGTGGTCGCAATTACACAGACTGTAGTTTCTTGAATATCAATTTCAGAGACAAAGGACAAAACAGTGACACGTGGAAAGTCGTACAAGTTCGCTCTACTGAACTAGTACATAATTAGGTCATTGTGGGAGATTGGACACAACTTTGCCTTGAAGAATCCAAATCAGGTCAGACCTGTGGCATTCAAAAGAGAATTTATAGGGCTATGTTAGTGCTAAATTTCAGATATAGAAGAGCCGCAATCACAGAGATAATACAATTTCAATATCGAGCTCCTCAAAAGCAAGTAAAAGGTGTGTATTTTGTTTCCGAATTGCATAAGTCTTGTTTGAAGAATCAAGTTGAATTGATTGCAAGGGCATATTGTAGAATAGATATCATTATTGGATTATAAAATGGCCCCAAAAAAGAATTCAACACCCATTAAGCCTTTGGAAAGCTCTACTATGACTCATGAATACGAAGAATTGAAACATGATCTATCAAAATTACAAGAGCAAGTGCAACAAAATTCACTCTCGCAAAGAGCAACAAAAAATGAAATGGAAGTTTTGAAGAAAGGCATGGAAGCTAAGATGGATGGCGTGCAAGCTAAGATGGATGGCGTGGAAGCTAAGATGGATAGCATGGAGGCTGGCATGGAATCTAAGATGGATGACATGGAAGCTAAGATCGATGAGAAAATGGAAAACATGAAGAATTTTCTAAAAGCAGACATGGAAGGTTTGACAAAGTTGATACAAGAAAGGTTTCCTAATGGTGAAAAGATAGTAGAAGAACCTCATGATGGGAACAAAATAAATGTTAATCGTGATTTCATAAACTCTAATGTTGGCGGGAAGAACCACCATATTCCAAAAATGGATATGAGGAAGTTTGATGGAAAGGATCCTGTAACATGGATACTACAGATGGAGCAATATTTTGATCTCCATAACTTGCAAAACACACAAAAGGTACGCAATGCAACTTTACATTTAGAACAAAATACATTTGTATGGTATCGATGGCATTGCTCCCGTAAAAAAATTGTCACTTGGTCAATTTTTACGGAGGAAATGATAGCACATTATGAGGATACAAAGAGCAACACCTTCTTTAGCCAATTGATAAATCTCAAACAAAAGGGTTTAGTGGGGCAGCACATTGAGGACTTCCAAAAATTGAATATAAGGGTAACTGGTATTCCAAAGGAACACAGGATTGATCTCTTCATAGGCACTCTAAAGGATAACATCCAACATGAAGTTCGTGTTTTGGAGCCTGATTCATTGGAGAAGGCATTCAGGTTGGCAAGAAAAGTTGAATGTAAAGTTATGGCGACAAGGAAGCCTGCCACTCAATTCTATAAAGAAGGAAGCGTTGCTACACCTAGATTTCCACAACCTACAAGGTTGACACCACAACAATTGGAAGAAAAAAGAGCAAAAGGGCTTTGCTACAGTTGTGATAGCAAATACACTAAAGGTCATAAGTGTGCTGAGAAGAAATTATTTTACATAGATTGTGAAGAAGAAAAAGAAAATGAACAAGAAGAGGATATACACCAGGAACCACCCCTAGAAGAGGAAGAAATGAATCCGACCATATCGTGTAATGCACTGGCAGGAATTACCACTCCTCAAACTCTCAAGATAGAAGGACATATCAAGAAAAAAAAGGTAATAGTGTTGATTGATTCAGGTAGCACCCATAATTTTATTCATTGTAAGGTAGCCAAGGAATTAAATTGTTTCCTATACCCAGCACCAGAATGCCCAGTGATGGTTGCAAATGGAGGAACTATAAATTGCTCTGGGAAATGCCATAATATCAAGCTAACCATGGGGGAATATGTATTGACTAGTCCAATGCTTTCCATTCCTATAGGAGGTGCTGATGTTGTACTAGGAGTACAATGGTTACAATCTTTGGGGACGGTAGCTTTTAATTTTCAAGAACTTTTCTTGAAATTTTTTTCAGAAGGAAAGGAAGTCGAATTATAGGGTATTGAAGGGAAGCCAGGAAGGATAATAAGCTCTAATGTCATGACAAAGCTTCTAAAGAAAGAACAACGAGGCGTAATTGCACAATTATGCTCACTAGAAGTTCCAACATCAAAATCATCTATTTCTGCAGATCTTCAACAAGTCTTGGACAATCATTCCAAGGTGTTTGAAACTCCCAAAGGACTCCCACCTATTCGTGATCATGATCATGCTATTCATTTGATTCCAGGAAGTGTTCCTCCAAACATCAGGCCTTATAGATATCCTTACGTCCAAAAGAGCGAAATTGAACGTATGATTGCGGAAATGTTAGAGGCAGGTATAATTCAACCTAGTCAAAGTTCTTTCTCTACTCCTGAAGTATTGGTACACAAGAAGGATGGATCATAGCGAATGTGTCCAGATTATAGGGAGCTCAATAAGCTCACCATTAAAGACAAATTTCCCATTCCTGTGATTGATGAATTATTGGATGAATTACATGGAGCAATTTATTTTACCAAGTTGGATCTTCATTCAGGATATCATCAAATTAGAATGAAGACTGAAGATATTCTAAAAATAGCATTTCGAACTCATGAGGTCATTATGAATTTTTGGTCATGCCTTTTGGCCTTACCAATGCACCTTCTACATTTCAAGGGTTGATGAATTCCATTTTCAAACCCTTCCTTAGAAAATTTGTGCTAGTATTTTTTGATGATATACTAATCTACAACAGGTCGTGGAAGGATCATGTTGAACATGTTGACAGGGTGCTCAAACTATTGCGGGAGAAACAATTATATGCAAAAAAATCCAAATGTTTCTTTGGAGTACAAGAGGTGGAATATCTGGGTCATATTGTATCTCACGAGGGTGTTAAAGTAGACCCTAAAAAAATTAAAGCCATTAAGGAATGGAAAGTCCCCACAACCATAAAGAAGTTACGAGGATTTCTCGGGTTAACGGGGTATTATCGCAAGTTTGTTAAGAATTATGGGAGAATAGCAGCACCTCTAACAACATTATTGAAGAAAGATGCATTTTCATGGACTCCTGAAGCAACTAAGGCCTTTGAACATCTTAAAGAGGCAATGTGCCTAGCACCAGTCTTAGCTACGCCAGACTTCACAAAAACCTTTATTGTGAAATGAGATGCCTCAGGAAATGGAATTGGTGTTATTTTAATGCAGGAAGGAAGGCCCATTGCTTTTGAAAGTCGTCCAATCAAATGAAAGTATTTACAGAAACCTATTTATGAGAAGGAAATGTTAGCAATAATGCATGCACTAAAGAAATGGCGAACTTACCTAATGGGAAGACACTTCAAGGTAAAAACTGATCATGATAGTCTTAAACACTTTTTGGAACAAAGACTATCTTCAGAAGAGCAGCAAAAATGGGTCACAAAGATGTTGGGTTGTGACTTTGAAATAATCTACAAAAAATGAAAGCTTAATGTTGTTGCAGATGCACTCTCAAGAAAGAATGAAGAGGTGGAAGCATTTCTTTGTGCCATTTCTATTATCCAACCAGATTGGATAACCGAAGCAAGAGATGAATGGAAGAAGAAAAAAGATGTATGGACACTCATTCAAAAGTTGCAACAAGATCCTAGTACATCTGATACATTTAGTTGGAAAAATGATTCCTTATGGTACAAAGATCGCTTATATCTTTGTAAGAATTCCCATCTGAAACAAAATATTCTTCTGGAATTGCACACTTCTCCTTTAGGAGGACACTCGAGATTTTTAAAAACTTACCACAGGGTGAAGAAAGAATTTTTTTTGGGATGGCCTTAAATCAATCATTAAAGGGTTGTAGCGGAATATTTGGTTTCAATGAGAATAAAGTGGGCAACATTAGAACCACAGACTTCCAGCCTTAGCCATTCAAGTCAGCGTTGGGAGGAGATTTCAATGGATTTTATCAGGGTTTGCCTGATCCAGAAGAAAGAGTGTGTCCATGGTAGGATTGATGAATTTTCAGTGTGCCTTTGTGCATCTCATCCATTTAAAGCAAGTACAGTTGCTACTACATTTGTGGACAGAATTCAAAAGCTACATGGAAGCCCAAGGGTTATTGTGAGCGGCAGAGATCCCATTTTTACGGGAAATTTTTGGACAGAGTTATTTTCTTGTTTGGGTACTAAATTAGCTCATAGCTCATCTTATCATCCTCAATCTGATGGTCAAACTGAGATAGTAAATAAATGTTTGGAAGGATATCTTCGTTGTTTTGTATCTGATAAACAAACACAATGGGTCAAGTGGTTACCTCTCTTTGAATGGTGGTATAACACTTCCTTCCATACTGCAGCAAAAATGACCCCATTTATGGCACTTTATGGATATCATCCACCATCCATCACATCATCTTTAAGGGAAAATTCGAAGGTTCAACCAGTGGAAGATCACATCGAGCATCAGCAAGAAGTTCTCCAACTCTTAAGGATAACCTGAATTTGGCACAAAATCGAATGAAACAACAGGCAGATCAACATCGTAGCGAGAGAAGTTTTGATGTCGGAGATTGGGTATTTTTACGGCTACAACCATACAAACAAATGTCCCTCAATCAAGCTAAGAAGGATAATAAATTATCGCCAAAGTACTATGGTCCTTACAAGGTGTTGCAAAAGATTGGTACTATGGCATACAAATTGGAGCTTCCTGCTTCTTCGCGAGTACATCCAGTTTTCCATGTTTCATGCTTAAAGAAGGTTATGGGTGAAAATCTTCCAGTTCAAACAATATTTCCAGAACTTGATGAGGAAGGAAAAATCATATTGGAACCTGAAGCGGTCATGGAAACAAGAACTCGACAGCTACGGAATCGATCAATTTCAGAGTATCTCATCAAGTGGAAGAGCTTACCCACTGAAGATTCTACATGGGAGGATGAGAATTTTATACAGAAGCACCCGGAGCTACTCAAGTGTTGAGGACAACACTTTTTTTGAAGGAGAGGGGCATGTTAGGTCCCTATATCACTAGTATAGCCCCTTATTATTGTTAGTGTAAACCCCTTATTGTTATTATTGTACCCTTGTAACCCCATTTTGTTATTATTGTGCCCTTAAATTATTATTGTTAGGTCGGCTAGGATTACATTGTGGCCCACTAGGATTACATTATGGCCACATGGACTCCTATATATAGAAATGAGGTTTTGTAAATTGTATCATCCAAGAATTGTTCATTTATGTAATGTATTGGAGGTTTCCCCCTCGAAGTGGCTTATTTATAAGGCGTTGATATCTCTTTTCTTCTATTTTTGGAGCTGGTTACACAACAAAAATTATCTTTGAAAATAATATTTCTTCTTTCCTAAAGTATTTGATGAACAACATATTAATCATTGTGGTGGAATGGACGAGTGCATGTAGGATTCCTGCACCAGATGGTGGTTCCTACACTCCCATGACAGCTCACCAACTATGTGGTTCTTTCATTAAAGATCAACTCATCTCGAGTTGGGCTTAGAGCAGGAGAGAAATCAATGGATATTAAAGATTAGGACTCCGACCATATGCCTTAGATTAGCATTTTGTAACAACCAAAGGCTTAGTTTAAACTGATGTTATACTTTGTTACGGCCATAGCCTTAAGTGCTTGTATTTAATGTAGAAATATGATAGGAAATAGCTAGTGATGCTACAACAATTTTGTGAATTGTAATTCTCTTGGTATCACCCTCTTTCTGGTTTGGATTTGGTCTCATGATGTACATTTGTTTCTTTGGAATATAATACAAAGGACTGTGGCATGTTATTTTATTTCTGCATTTCAATCTTACGGTGATGCGTTGGTTGAGAAGCCGAGTTTCAAGATTTCGAAATAAGGAAACGAGCTGGCTGGCTAGGGCCCAACCAACTCATCTCATTCTCCCTTTGTTAAAGGTGTGTTTATTTTATTTAAGTGCAAAGCGTGATTTAATTATCTATATCGATTTATTCACAAGTAACATATTTGATTTCATTGCAATTGTGTGTTACGAATCCATGGTTTGCAGGCTTAGTTGTGTTTGATTTTAACTTGCATAATTTTTCCCTTTTGATGCTTGATTTATTTATGTGATAATAGTGCAAGTATGCTTCCTATACCAGTGTGTTCTCGATTCTGCAAGTCAATATCCTTAGTTCATTTCCAAAAGTCTTTTTACTTCTTTCCTTTTACAAGATCTTTATTTATTTATGCCAGTAGGTGTTTATTTATAAAACAGAGGCATTCTTAATATCTTGGAGTTTAGCTTAAGAATTAATTGTGCTTTAATGAATATGGAATAAATGTTGTTATAACATAAGGATTTGTGCTTTCACTTAACACTTTCGAGGAAAGTATTAAATCTCATGTTAAGTTATCAAAGGAACCTTTTGAGTTAAAAATTTTAAGAAGAAGATCTGAATCATATGAACAGTCATCTCAGGAAGAACCATGCTGACACAATCAGATAATTTCCTTAATTTCATGAAATAAGTTTCTAGTTTTAAGAAAGATTTACTTTGACTTTTGAAATCATTTCTTGTTTCAAGTTTAAATTTTAGTTAAAGAATATTTATGCTTTTGAACGTTATTTTCTGAGTCATGTTCACTTTGCAATTTATTTCACCAATTAACACGTTTTTAACTTTCTGAAAGTAATCTGAAAACTTAGTACAGGAACACTGGTTTTTAGGTGCATGAACCTCTATTTCGGTACAGGAACTGATATCCTCGTACAAAAACAAAGTGCTCTAGCCTAGAGACTTAGAGCTCCTGTATGAAGGAAAAAATATTCAGTATAGGTACAGAACATACTTATGGTATATAAAATTCATTCCAGCATAGGCACAACATTCTGGTACAGGAACATTGTTGTAGTAGAAGAATGACAGTTTAGTGCAAGAAGGAATATGTTTAAAGAAGACAGACATCTTTAAGAGTCCAACTATAAATATGTCATATAACCATACTAAAGATAATCATAAATATTCATTTCAACAATAAGGATTATTTACAGAAACTTAAGAGTTCCTTTTATTCAATTCCCTGCAAAGTACTTTCTTTCATATTCCAGCACTATAATTTCTTTGGTATTAATTGTCATGTGACCATTTCTTTTGATTCTGCAAGATTTTAATTAGAGAAGTAGGAAAAGAACTAGGAAAGGTTCATATCATTTCTGGAATTTCCTGTGCTTCGCCTCAAAGTTTATGAAACCCTCAGGTTGACAATTAAGTGTTGAAGGAGTTTGTTGAACTGCAATTCCTGCACCCAAAATTTTGGCGCCGTTGCCAGGGAGGAAATTTGAAATTGGTAAGAAATTTCTGTTTTTTTGCAATAGGGGTAAGTCTACTATTATTTTTTTCTGTAGTGTGCTTCAATTGTTTGAAGGATTTTATAAGTGTTGATTTCTTATTTTAATTGCAGCATTTGATTGAGTTTTTGTTTTGTCATTTTTTTTTAGATGAATGCCTAAAATGGTTAGGGGTACGAAGCCCAATAGGGGTCGAGTAAACACTGATAAATCTGAAACTTTTTCTCATATTGGGCCTTCTCTTGCAGGAAAAAATTCCAAACAGGCACAAACTAATCATACACGAATTGTCCACTTGGACTCTGGTGACAGTAGTTCAGGTGTGAGACAACCAACGAAGGGGAATAAGGAGACTGTTGGACTTCAAAGTAATTTAACCCATAGTCGACCTTCTCAGCCTGTTGAGAGCGGTTCATTTGGAGGTACAATAATGGTTGATCATGAAGACCATGCTGAGGGAAGTGGATAAAACTAGGTAAATAAGGAAAAATCCACCTTCGAATTTCCAATTGTGGATCCAGACATAGTTGTGAAAATGAAGAATATTCCTCCATCAAATCTTCCTCATTTTTATGGTAAGGTACATGAGGACCCAAATTATTTCTTATTTGAATTTGACATATTATGTAGAAGCTATGATTACTCCTTAGATGCTTAGAATTTAAAGTTGTTTCCTACAACTCTCAAGGATTCAACATTACGAAGGTTCATGGGATTAGGAGGAAATACTATATCTTCTTGGGACCAAATGAAGAGAGTGTTTTTATTGAAATATCAGGAATATTGTAAAACTAGAGAAATGCAGGATGAAATCTTCACCATTGTGCAAGGTGATGATGAGACCTTGGAAGGTTATCTGGAAATATTTTGTATATCCTCCAAAGGTCAAAACACAAATTTGATCTAAGTACTATTAGAACCTTGTTCTTACATGGGCTTACTCATGATTCTAGAATTAACGTAAATCTTTTACGACAAGGGGATATTTCTCAGAAACATTTTGATCAGATTTGTGACTTGTGCAAGAAATTCTCAAGGAATCAATCTAGATCCAGTAAAGGAAATCAAATTAGAAATAAAAAATTTGGATCTACGGATGCTATGATTATTGGGTTGGAGAACAAAATGGATAGTATGAAAAATTAAATGATGAATATCGTCAGCAAGAAAATAAAATCTTTAAAATTTCAACAAAAACTTGTATAAGAATAAGAGTCATTGTCTATTTTTATCCAAAGTGTAGGAAAAAGCATCATTTAAGAGAATGTCCTAATGTTGTTAAAGGAACTAATAAATGTGTAATTTTTGCACAGAACCATGCCACCGAAAAATTCCCCTCCATACCTAGATTGAAAGCAGTATTTGAGGGAGGGTAGCCTGAACCTGAGTCATTACATGTTATGGGAGCACAGAGAAATTGGCCTTAGGTAGGTGCAAGTATGGCTCCTGAACTTCCTCCACATATTTTTGGTTATAATGCACAACCATACTCCTATCATAACACTAATCACTCTCAAATGTGGCAGCATGGGAACCATCTTCAATATGGACAACTCTCCCAATCTTGGCAACAAGGTTGAAGAGGGCCAAACCATTCATATCATTCCTATCCTGCACCTATGAAATCATATCCACATGCATATGTGCCTTACCCAATGTCGCAACCATCATTGCCCCTGCTCAGTCAGTCGATGCCACCATTACCTCTACCTCCACCATTTCGACCTCCTCAACTACCTTCTCAACCCATACCAAATCCCAATAATAAAGCGGTATAAATGTTCCATTCTATTAAACCACTTCTTCCACCCAGTTATCAGGCTAGCTGGTTGGGGTCAATGAACTCCAACTGAGATCAGGGAAGGTAGTAACATCAGAAAAATAAAAACAACCCATGGTGATTATCGAAGAGAAAAGTGAGGAGGAAACTCTTGACTGTTTTGGGAGAGATGTAACCATTTAACCCATCCTCGTACCTTTAGAGCCTTTTTCATCCTCTTAAAACCAGCCTCCCTATCCAGAGAGGCTAGTTATGGAGAGGAATGACCCCATTCCTGAGTCTAGTCTGCCTCCTGAGCTTAGGAATATTTTCATAAAGGTCGCTTTAATCCAAGATATCAAAGAGATCCCCATTTGTACAAAAATAATTAGGGAACTTTGTCTCAAGAAGCCACGAAGGAAAAGAGTAGAACCTCAAACCATTCAATTTGTTGGAAGAGTGGCAGAGTTAATGACAAGACGCATGCAAATGGAAAAGTATACTGACCTTGGAAACCCCATTGTCTCTGTTCAGATAGGTGATTTCCTTGTCGCTAATGTGCTTATAGACTTGGGGTAGCCATTAATGTTATGACAAAGAAAACCATGGATCAAATTGGGTTGGTCCATATTCGTCCTACTCCTACTATGTTTGAATTGGCAGATAGATCTAAAATCAATTCGGAGGGAGTGTTGGACAATGTGGTTGTTTCAATATAATCTTGGGAATATCCCGCAGACTTCATTGTGCTTCAGCCAAATAATCATGTGGGAGGATATCCCTTGATCTTGGGGCAACCATGGCTTGCTACGATTGATGCTTACATTGGATGTCATTCTGGTGACATGTACATTTCCCATGGAGATTCTAGGAAGAAAGTCACCTTATATCCACCTTCTAGATCTATCCAGGAGCTTTGGGATACCTTATGGCTAGATTATATTAGTGATGAGGAGACTCAGTCATTTTCTATGATACATCATTATACTAAGTCAAATCAGGAGGGTGAGATACGAGTCTTCCTCAATAATCTATACACCATGCTAGATTTTGAGTCGCTATGTCAAATATTTAGTATGGATTTTCAAGAAAGTTGTGATTCTCAACCTTCTCCACCTCAGTCTCTAGCAATACCTCTTTGTACTCTTGAACCCAAAACCACTCTTGTTGAGATTAGTCCAAGAAAATATTTACATATTACCTCATAATTGGATGCATCCCAACAAGAGAAACTTGTATATTTGTTGCAAAACCATCTTGGTGCCTTTGCATGGGGATATGAGGACATGAAAGGCATCCCTCTTGAAACATGTACTTATCATATTTATATTCAAAAGGGAGCTTGACCCATCCGACAACCCAAAATACATGAACCCAACTCTAAGAGAAGTTGTGCAGGAAGAATTACAAAAACTCTTAGATGCTGATTTTATTTATCCTATATCTGATAGCCAGTGGGTCTCTCCATTGGTATTAGCCCCAAATAAATATGGGATATGGCGCATTTACATTGATTATATAGAATTTAATAGAGCCACTCTCAAGGATTACTTCCGCCTTCCTTTCATTGATCAGGTGCTTGTTACCCTTGCCGGTAAAATTTACTTTTCATTTTTAGATGGCTTTTGCTGTTATAACCAGATACAGATTGCACCCGAGGATCAAGATAAGACCACATTTACATGCCTATGGGGGAAATTTTCATAACAAGTGCTTCCCGTTGGGCTATGTATTGCCCCAACCACCTTTCAAAGGGAATTGTTGACCACTTTTGTTGACCTTGAGTGTGTGGAGATCTATATGGATGACTTTTCGATATTTGGTGATTCATTTCATGAAGCCCTCAAAAATCTAGAAAAAGTGCTTTCTCATTGCCAAGAAGCTCACCTTGCCTTGAGTGAAAAAAAGTGTAGATTAATGTGAAAAGCAGGTGTATTTATTGACCACCTCATTTCTGACAAAGATATCCAGGTTGACCCAGCTAAGATAGCGGTTATTTTGCGTCTTCCTGCACCCAAAACACAAAGGGAAGTGAGAGGATTACCTAGATATGCAGGCTACTACAGGAGATTCATTGAGAACTTTTCTAAGACAACTACCCCCCTTTTTTTATTAGTAGCTAAGGATAGTGATTTTTCTTGCTCCCTAGCTCGCCAACAGTCTTTTAAGACATTAAAGGAAAATTAGTACAGGCACCAGTTTTGAGAGGGCCTAACTGGTCCCTTCCATTTCATATTTCCTTGGATGCCTTAGATACTACCATTGGCGCAGCTTTAGGACAAGAACATAAAAAACAGTCCTATGATATCTACTTCATCAATAAAAATTTGTCACCTGCTGAACTGAATTATAGTGTGACTGAGAAAGAGTTTTAAGTTGTGATTTTTCTATTAATAAATTCAGACACTACATTACAAGATATGAAGTCTTTGTGCATACTGATCATTCTGCAATAAAGTATTTGATGAATAAACCATTAAATAGTGGTAGAGTGACTAGGTGGCTACTTTTTCTTTAGGAATTTAATGTTATTATTGTTGATAGACCAGGAAAATCCAATGTTGTAGCTGATTACCTTTCTAGATTAAATCATCCTGGTGAAGTAATTCCTATCGATGATGATTTCCGTGACGAACATATTTTTGCTGTGTCAAAAAAATCCCCGTGGTTTGCTGACATAGCTAATTATTTATTCATCGGAAAGACACCACCTCACTTATCCGCTTCTGAAAAGAAAAATATCATTCAGAATAGTGTTGCATATTCTTGGGTTCAAGGAGATCTCTTTTACACTGGACTAGATCTTATTATCCGTAGATGTGTAAGGGAGGAAGAAGTGCTTGAAATCTTGAAATCTTCTCATGATGAACCTTAAAGACGCCATTTTGTTGATAAGAGAACTGCATACAAGATTCTATGAACTGGCTATTTTTTGCCTTCCTTGTTTAAGGATGCCAAACAATATGTCAAGCGATGTGTTAGATGTCAGTGAATGGGCCAATCGAACCAAACTAATGAAATTCCTTTATGTCCTCAGGTTATGATTGAGCCCTTTGAAAAATGGGCAATTAATTTTGTGGGACCCATAAATTCGACATATTTAAATAAAAATCATATATTGGTTTATACAGACTTTGATACAAAATGGGTAGAAGCTAAAGCTGTTTCTTTCACCACTAAATTTTTTTTTGTAGACTTTGTATTTACTGAAAACCTTACTAGATTTTGTGTGCCTAGGGAGATTGTTTATGACAATGGACCACAGTTTATATCTAATATGGTACAAGGTGTGATGGATCAATACAAATTTTGGCACAAGAAATATACACCATATCACACGCAAGAAAATGGCCAGGTGGAATCTACAAACAACATAATTGATTCCATCCTCACCAAAACAATGAACATGCATAAGAAGGATTGGGTCAACAGATTTCCAGAAGCCTTATGGGCATATCGAACCACTTGGAGGAACAACACGAGACATACACCATATGAGCTAGTATACAGGAAACAAGTCCTTTTGCCGATAGAGTTCCAGATCAAGACCTTTCAGACTACATTTCAGTTTGGGTTAGATATCTCAGAGGCATAATGACATCGTCTACTATAGTTGAATAAGTTAGATGAGTTTAGAAGGGATTTTATTCAACAGAATATATTAGTTCAACAACAGCGCAAGAAGTGGCATGACAAGTCTATCAAGAAACATCAATTCCAACCAGGTGATTGGGTACTCCTTTATGATTCCAGATTTAAACATTTCAAAGGGGAATTTCACACACGTTGGATGGGACCTTATGAAGTGGTTAAATTTTTTGATAATGGAGTGGTAGAAATCAAAACTATTGATGGGCAAGATTCAGTGTTCCTTGTGAATGGACATAGACTTAAGGTGTGTTTTCAACCCCTCACAAAGGAAGATTTCATGCAAAAAGTACAACAAAAATGCGAAGAAGATATGATAGGTAGTTGTGCCAACCTATTGCAAATCTGATTCTTTCTTTTCCTGAAATTAAAAAGAAAAGAAAAACTGACAAAAATTAAAAAGAAAAAAAAAGAGGAAAAATATTTTCCTGTGATCGTGAAAATCAGTTTACTGACATAATCACAGAAGGATCAACCTGAAAACCAACATGCTGGCAGGAAGATCAAATTTCAATAAAATGGGAATGTTTTTTGATATTTATATGTGCGAACTCTCACCAAGAAGAAGCAGGTGTTGAACCCCAATATTACCCTCTCCTTTACATTTTTTCTCATCTCATTTCACCTCTTTTCCATCAGTTCATAAACCCTAATAAGTGAATATTTCTAAGGTTTGTCTCAAGGATACATAAAAATGGTTTACATATTGTATTTTCTTGATTTTTGCTATTTTAATAAGTTTTTGCAGATTATCTACAGAATGCAGCATGTTCTGTAGCTGACTGTGCGTTCTGTAGCTACTCTTGTGGTTGAACATGCTATAGGTATCAATTGAAGGAGCGGGCCACATGGGTGTTCTCAAAATCCCTCCTATATGGATTTCATCCTATTCATAGGGATTAGATCGACATATGGAGGCGCCTAACCCTATGGTCAAAGCTATAAGTCAAAGGTTGTTTCCTACAACAATTAGGACTCCTGATTTGCTTCGTAGCAAATCATGAGTCCTAAAAGTCCTAGTTTGATTATGATCCAAAGATACACCTGTAGATATTTTTCTTCATAGTTAGTTATGCAAATTAACTTTAAATAAAGGCTCTATAGAACCGAGAACAAGTTAAGTTTTTGTGGCACAAGTTTAGAATTACAATGAAATACTCTGTTTTCTAAAAAAATTTGTTTCAATAAAGAAGTTAAGTTCCCAGATGCTGGTTTGATTACGTTTCTGAAAAGCTAAGGAGTTAACCAACTTGGTAGCAGAGGGTCCCTGCTGCTAAAGGAGGTTTTTAATGCTTTCTAGTTAGATTTCTTCACTTCTGTTTAGTAATTTATGTTCATGCTTAATTTCCAGTTTTTAATAGTTTAAATGCAACTGTGGAGATTTTCCTTCTGAAACTTTCAATGAGATAGGACTTCTTTCTTCAGGTTTGGAATAAATATTGAAGTGTTTAGAAACATGGTGGTTTAGTTTACAATTTTTCCTTTTCAAATTCATTAGAAACTAGCTATCAATTGCTGTGTCTAATTAAACATTCATGAAAACCATTTTTCCCATATTTTAAATCTTACATTGAATGGTTAAATGTCTTATAAGTATAGTGGTTGAATACATTTCATTTCTTGTCATTTGCTTGCTAAGAACTTAAGGAGTAATTGATTTTTCTGAAGCCATTTCAAGAGGCCACAAGCTTCATAGTTGGATGAGACTGATAAGTCAATTATTCATTTAGTTAGTTTTAGAATACATTTCATTTCTTGTCATTTTCTTGTTAAGAACTAAAGGTGTAATTGATTTTTCCAAAGCCATTTCAAGATGCCACAAGCTTCACAGTTGGATGAGACTAATAAGTCAATTATTCACTTAGTTGGTTTTAGTTAGAAGATCCTCATTTCATTGCAACAAAACAGTCTTCTTAAAGATCATTCTGAAAGAAACTAACCTGAATATACTAAGCAAGGATGGTTAAATGATTATATGTAATGCAATGTTTGAGTTATTTCATTTTACAAGTTATTATAGTTCTTTAGTTTAGACAGATGTAATGGTTGCTTAGAAACATTACCATAAAGGGATCACTCTCTACATATTGGGTAAATGGAGTAACTAAAACATCTTAGGTGATTTTTAATAGCATTCTCTATTTTCTGTCTTAGGACTTTAGCAACTAAGGTACAAACAGTTGATTTCATCTCATAGGGTTTTGACCTAATCATTGAATGTTGAAACAACCTAAAATACAACAATTGACACATTTCCCTGCTTTCATTTTGTCTTCAATCTTAGTTTAGTAATAGATCCATGGATTAGGTTTAATCACTAATTGAAGTACATGCTTTACCTTTTTTTATCAAAACTAGGTCTTAGAACTAGCCCATAAACTTTGGTTTCTTTTATATAAAATTAACTTAGTTTCATAATACTTCCTTTTCTTCCTTTTTAATTTATATTCATTTTAACTTTTCAAATAGCCTAAGGTATCACACTAAGGATTAAAAAGACAAAACCCTAAAAAAAATAATAAAAACACAAACAAGGATGTAAGGGAAAGGCCACTTAGGCACATATAATGCACAACACTTCATCAGTTTACAAGCCCTGGTCGATAATATATGTAAGAAATTTAGAACAATAAATTGAATAAACATTTTGGCGCTGTTTCCGAGGAAGTGTAACTAGGTAGCCTTATTTCTTACATCCAAAAAAATAATATATAATGATATGCGTAGAGAAAGAGACTCTAGGGGCAGATTTGTAAGAGGCAGAAGCTTAATCCCTACAACACCACTCACTCCACATAGGCCAAGAAGTAGTACACCTTCCTCTTAAACTCATACCCCATACTATACTGGTCATAGGCTTCCTGAAGTTTTAAGATCAGATATCCAGTTAGGAGGGTCTCCCACTTCATCCACTGAGGCAATTTTGGAGGAAGAAAATCCTAGAACTCCAACAGAGGGAATAACCATTTTCACTTCTAAAGGGGAATATATTCCAGTTGAAGAGCTGGAAATACCTAGTGAAGAGGAAGAAGAGGAACCCTTCTTAAACATACCAATGATAGAAGAACCAGAAGAGCAGTTATCCCTTCAAGCTGAACCTTATATCAGCTCTGAAGAATCTATCATGGCAGGAAGAGGAGAAGAAGGAGGAGAAGGAGAAGGTGAAATATTTAATGGAGAGAACTTACTATTTGGAGGAGGTAGAGGTAGAGGAGGAGATAGAGGAAGAGGTAGAGGAAATGCAAAAGGAGGTAGAGGTAGAAGGAGAATTGAAAGTTCCTTTGGATTCCCTATAATATATGAAGAGACAAATGCTACCATGAAAAATATCTCACCCTCTGTTCTTCCAAACTTTCATGGGTTAAAAAGTGAAGACCCTGAGACATTTTTATTTTTATTTGAAGTCTTGTGCAAAACTTATGATTATCTACAAGATGCTCAAAAACTCAAATTGTTTCCTTCAACATTGAAAGGTGCAGCTTTAAAATGGTTCATGAGTCTAATCACTAGGTCTATTAGGTCATGGGATGATATGAAGAAAGCATTTCTAGAAAGGTATTTGGATTATTGTATATGTTTTAACCATAAAGAGGAAGTGTTTAATATGATGCAAAGGGAGGATGAAAATTTGGAAGATCTACTTGAAAGATTCAACTATAACATTAAGAGAGAAAAGATGGAGAATCTAGACCAAGATACTCTAAAGGCTCTTTTATTGAAAACAATTAGAGATGAATGGATAGATATCCTTAACATGATTGGGAAGGGAGAAATATCTCAACTTCCATTAGCTGATATTGGGGAACTATGTATTAATCTCTCAAGAGGAAAATCAAAAATTTTGAAAGGACTAAGAGATCCTGCTTTAGCTAGGGTAAACAAGTCTGCAGCTGGAACAGTAAGTAGGGAAGAAATTGGAAACATGCTTGATGAATTCAAAACTGACATTCTAGGGAGTCTTAATGAGAAAATAGCCACCCTTAAGCTACAAAACAAGCAGAAAGCTGAGACTGATGCCTTAACAATCTTCTGTCCCAAATGCAGAAAGAAGCATGCTTTGAGAGAATGTCCTCTTGATGCAAAAGTAATAGAAACCTATGTGATTTGCTCAGAGAACCATGAGACCAAGAGTTTTCCTTCAATTCCTGGTCTTAAGGTTGTCTTTCAAGAAGAAACAACTACAAATCCTACAGAATCTCTTTGTTTTATCTCTAGAAGACCTTGGCAGGGGCCTCAAACTCAAGGTTTTAACAACCAAGTATATAATCAACCCCCACCAAATTGGAATTCTTGGCAGCAACCTTAGCCTCAATCTCAAAATAAATCCCAACCTTGGACTCAAGGGATGAAAAATCCTTTTGGAAGATTCTCCCAGTACTATCAGTATCCTCCATCCTACCCATCTTATCCATCTTATCCAAATTATCCTCCCCAACACAATCCTCAACAAAATCCACAACCCCAACTTCAACCTCAGAATAAAATCCCACAACTCTCACTGCCATTCCCTCAAAGACAAAATCAATTACCTGCCCAGCCAGTACCAAACCCCAGTAATAAAAATCCTTAGAATACCTGTATGATAGAAGGTCAACAATTTCCAACTTATTTAATCACTCCTCTAGTTTTTAATGATGTTCAACTTAGATCTGGAAAGGTACTTGAAAAAAGGAAAAATTATGTGGTAATTCAAGAACAAGACAATTCTAAAGAAGATTCTCTACAAGTTAATAATTTTTTTTAAGAAATAAAATATCATCAAAACAAAAATATTGGAAATGAAAAACAGAAAGAACCAATAAACTCAACTCCTGTATTAGAGAAACCATCAACATCTACTTCCCTTTACTATTTCAAACATAGTGAAGATAGTCAAATCTTGAATACTTTAGAAAATGATGAATCATTACCAGAATATGGACATGATCATTTCCAAGAAACTAATATTGAATATTTGTCATCTAGGCACATGTCTCTCTATTCCATGGAAGAATTTGGCAGCTCTACAATTGAAATATTTCCAGGAAAAACCTTGAACATAAACAAAAACCTGGAAAAATTACAACAAGAAGAGCTAATCAAAACATTACAAAAACATTCATCTACATATGCATGGGAATACACTAACATGAAAGGGATTAGTCGTAAGACTTGAACTCATCCCATCTATATTGAGGAAAATTGTAAACCTATGAGACAACCTCAAAGAAGGATGAATCCAAATCTTAGGGAAATTGTGAAAAAAGAGTTACAAAAATTGTTGAATGTCAACTTTATCTATCCAATTTCAGACAGTCAGTGGGTTTCTCCTTTGGTGATTGTACCTAAGAAAAATGGTAAATGGAGGGTATGCATTGATTATCGAGAATTGAATAAAACCACGCTTAAAGATCATTTTCCTTTACCTTTTATAGATCAAGTGTTAGATACATTAGCAGGCAAAAAGTATTTGTCATTTCTAGATGGTTTCAGTGGTTACAATAAAATTCAAGTTGCACCTAAAGATCAGGATAAAATCACATTCACCTGTCCCTAGGGAACTTATGCCTACCGAGTACTTCCTTTTGGATTGTGCAATGCACCTGCAATATTTCAAAGGGCAGTACTAGGAATATTTTCTGATCTAATACATGATTGTGTAGAAGTTTACATGGATGACTTTACAGTCTATGGGAATTCATTTGAAGAAGCTTTAGAAAACTTGGAGAAAGTTTTAAAAATATGTAAAGAAGAAGACCTTTCACTGAGTCATGAAAAATGTTTCATGACATTTACTGAAGAGATTGTTTTAGGACATCATATTTCAGGAGATGGAATTAAAGTGGATAAATCAAAAGTTGAGGTCATCTCCAGACTATTAGTCCCAAGTTGCTAAAAGTATGTTAGAAGTTTTCTAGGATTCACAGGGTATTATAGAAGATTTATAGAAAAATTTACCAAAATAGCATCCTCACTCTTCAAATTACTTACCAAGGATTGTGAATTCAAAAGGAATCATGATTGTCAGTTAGCATTTGAAACTCTAAAAGCAAAAATTTCTGAAGCACCTTTCTTAAGAGGACCTAATTGGAAACTACCTTTTCATATATCAACAGATGCTTTAGACACAACTCTAGGAGCTGTGTTAGGACAAAAATACTTGATCCCTTATGCCATCTATTACACAAGTAAAAATTTGACTCCTCTAGAGTTGAATTATACTGTAACTGAAAAAGAATTCTTAGTTGTTATTCATGCTATCAATGAATTTAGACATTACATAACAGGCTATGAAACCTTTGTTCACACAGATCACTCTGCAATTAGGTATTTAATGAATAAATATGTTACTAATAGCAGAGTTACAATATGGTTATTGCTCTTACAAGAATTTAACATTACTATTCTAGACAAACCTCGAAAAAAAAATACAGTTGCTGATTTTCTGTCTAAAATTCAAAATATCAAAGACAACACTCCAATTGAGGATAAATTTCCTGATGAATATCTCTTTGCAATAAGTACTCAAACTCCTTGGTTTGCAGATATTTCCAATTATTTAGTTACAGGGAAATTACCTTCAAATATTCATGCTAGAGTGAAAAGAAGAATCATTCAAGATATATGCTAGTGCAAAATGTTCATGGATTGCTAATGAATTGTATAAGACAGGTGCAAATATTATTATCAGAAGATGTGTTCTATAGGATGAAATGCTTGAAATTCTTAAGGCATGTCATGACGAACCCTGTGGTGGACATTTTGCTGACAAGAGGATAGCCTATAAAATCCTTCATTTAGGATATTATTGTCCATCCATCTTCAAAGATGCCAAAGAATATGTCAAAAGGTGTGATAGTTGTCAAAGGGTAGGGAAACCTACTCCTTCAAATGAAATGCCATTACAACCTCAGGTACTTATTGAGCCTTTTGAAAAATGGGCCTTGGATTTTTTCAGACCTATCAATCCTCCATCTAAACAAAAGAAGTATATCCTGGTATGCACTAATTATTTCACTAAATGGGTAGAGGCTAAAGCATTATCTTTTGCTAATGGAACATCTGTAGTTAATTTTCTTTTTTAGGATATCTTTGCTCATTTTGGTGTTCCAAGAGATATGTTAACAGATCAAGACACTCAATTTACATCAAATATGGTGAAAAAGATGGTAGAAAATAAAAAAATCAAGCACAGGAAGTCTACCCCTTACCATCCACAAGAAAATGGTCAGGTTGAATCTACCAACAAGGTGATTGAAGGAATTCTCACTAAGACTGTTCATCTACATAGAAGATATTGGGCAGAAAGGCTTCTTGAAGCCTTATGGGCCTATAGAACTCAATGGAGAAACACAACAGGACATACTCCATATGAAATTGTTTATGGGAAGCAAGTCCTGTTTCCTATAGAATTTTAGATCAAAACCTTCAAGATGGCTATCCAACTGGGACTTGATTTGACAGAAGAAAAGAAGCATAGACTGGAGAAAATTAATGAACTAGATGAAATCAGACAAGATGCAGTCCAAAGAACCAGTATAGTCCAGCAGCAAAGGATTAAATTGCATGACAAGTATATCAAAGAGAAAAAGTTTCAAGAAGGGGACTGGGCACTATTTTTTGACTCAAAATTTAAGGATTTTCAAGGGAAATTTCAGAGTCATTGGCTTTGACCATATGAGATTGAGAAAGCCTTTGAAAATGGAGTAGTAAAGATCAGAACAATAGATGAAGAAAAGGTATCTCTTCTTGTAAATGGTCATAGGCTGAATGTATATCATAAACCACTTTCAAAAGAAGAGTTTGTCAGAAAATTTCAGGATAACATTGATATGGAGTTAGTGAAAAAGAATTCTTCTTCTTCACAAACTTAGCTTTTATTTCTATATATAAAAAATAAAAAAATAATAAATAATAAAGTATAAGTATGAAAACCAATCGATGATTGGCATACTTATGTAGAAACTACAAGGTGAAAATCACAATTCTCTAACATCCTATACTTTCATTTCTTTTTTCTGTGAATAAATGTTCATATTTGCAAATCATAAATTGCAAATTCATTACACTCCATTGTCACTCCACTTCCATTTCATCATAACATTTTATTACACTCCAAATTCATATTCCATTTCATTTCATGTTTCATATCCATATTTCATATTCTTTTGACAGATCATATTCTGCAACTAGGCACATTCTGAAGCTACTCACATTCTATAACTGGTTCTATTCTACAGCTAATCTGATTCTGAATACCACTCCAAAAAATACAGAGATGATAATTTCAAAATAAAAAAAGGATTATAGGACTATGTTCTAAATATCACCATGCTACAAAAGGAGTACCTAAGGAACAACAACAAGCAACAACAAACAATAAGGTCAAATTCTGAGGTAAATGTAGAAATTTATTTTAATAGAAAAAATTAAAACATGAAATATGTATAATGTGTACATTTATATGTTCCTTGGCAACCTACCATTCTAATTGATTAATCCTCATCATAATGAATCTCAGCCATATCCCTCATCTAACGTTTCACAACGGTCCATCATTAAAACCATTTATTAATGACTAACGGTCATAGTCATAACGTAACCTATTAGGCCACGTATCTCTAAGACAGTATCATTCACTCATTCCCTACAGTTTACTATAAACCCTCCATCAGATCCATAACTCATTTCATCTTTTTCCCCTATCTAGTTCATTTTCATCGCTCATTCACCTCCATGAAACTCTGCAGCCAATCCATTTTCAAACACAGAGGGGTAATTATGAGGGAAAAGATACTCTGCATAGAAGAAGAATGGGTCTAATTTTCAGAACATAGCCAGTAGGAGTCAAATACATGGAAGGATATCTACAAGTCACAGAGCTACTACAGCAAGCTAGATGGTTGAGGTTATAGAAAATTTTGATGGCTTCCATAAGGAAATTACCAAATCATTTGCCAAATCTTTTGATGGGACTGAGGTGGAGATTGGAGACATCAAATTCACAATAAAAAAATCATTCTTGGCTGAAGCAACAGAACTTCCGAGGCAAGGAGAGCGTTGGTTCAATAACAAAGAATTTCATAATGAGTCGTGGAAGGGGATACTTAAAAATCTAGGTATGGATGTTTCAGTCTTTAGAAAGGGAATTCCAAGTACTGCTCTAAAAAGTAAGTGGAGAAACATGCTGCTGATTTTGCAAAAAATATAACTTGTGAGGGAAAGTATGGAACCATGTATGTTTATCGTATCAGATTGTTAATGAATTTTCTAGAAAACGGAGAGATCAACCTACTTTAATTTCTTCTCAATAGTGTAAGGAGAATGGCCTCCAATGTCCAAAAGAGAATCCAAATTTTAGAAACCACTCTGCATCATCATGGTTTAGTGAAAATATTGGTTGAATTTTACTTAAAGAGAATAGGATACAATTGGGAAGATTTCCTTATAAGGAATCATTTTCAGGAACAACTAGAATCACAACCTAAGCAAGAAAATGCCAGGAGAAGTAGAAGAAATAAAACTGACATGATTGTTGAAAACAGACTTGACACTCCACCAGAGGAAGAAGATAAATAACTAATTTCTAAGAAGTTAACAGAAATTAGGAAACAAATTAAGGCTAGAGGAAAGAAAAATAAAGCAAGTGAAGGTATTAATGAAGAGGATGAGAATCTTCCAAAGCTGAGAAGAAGCTCTAGACTCCAAGGCATCATAAATAAGAAATTGACCAAGGAGACAGAACTCATAAATATAGATGAAGAAACCTAGTTCCATCACCTATTGACAAATATCCTGAGTAAAGTCCTCAAAACTCTCCTGTGTATCATTTTGAAGAAGGCCCCAGTAGAATATGTCCTGGTATAGACGCAGTTCAACAAAAAAATATGATTATGTGGAATTATTGGAAAGAAGTTCCTCAATGAGCCAAGAAATACCTGTCAATCCACAAGAACCTCTGATTGAAACTCTTAAGAAATATAAATATGAATTAGAGATATTGAACATGCACATCAAGAATGAAAATGAGATTTTGAAAGAGCAAGTCAAGTTGAAAAATGCAATGAATGATAATTCTACTCTGCAGCTAAGGCTATCACACAAGGAAAACAAGAAATTGAAGAAGAAGAACAAGAGGTTAAACAGAGCACTCATAAACCTCAGATTCAAACTTCTCATGAAAAGGCCAAGAATGACATTGACTTCCAAAAGAAAAAAAGGAATAAGGTTGGATGTCTTAGTTGAAGTTTCAGAACACATGCAGTAAGGGAGAATAACTTAAAATTTTGAAAAATTGCATGAGGACATGAAATGATTTTGCAGTAGGGTATGTTGAACCCTAGGATTACCCTCTCCTTTACAGTTTTTACCATCTCATTTCACCTCTTTTCCATCAGTTCATAAACCCTAATCAATGAATATTTCTAAGGTTTGTCTCAAGGATACATAAAAATGGTTGACATATTGTATTTTCATGACTTTTTCTATTTTAATAAGTTTTTGTAGATTAGCTACAGAATGCAACCTGTTTAGCAGTTGACTGTGCGTTCCGTAGCTACTCATATGGTTGAACATGTTACAGGTATCAGTTGAAGGAGCGGGCCACATGGGTGTTCTCAAAATCCCTCCTACATGGATTTCATCCTATTCATATGGACTAGATCGACATATGGAGGTGCCTAACCCTATGGTCAAAGCTATAAGTCAAATACCATTTCCTACAGCAATTAGGACTCCTGATTTGCTTCGTAGCAAATCATGAGTCCTAAAAGTCCTAGTTTGATTATGATTCAAAGGTACACCTGTAGCTATTTTCTTCATACTTAGTTATGCTCCAAAACCTTCTGAAAATGCTTCTCAGGCTGCATGTTGAGAGGCTCCCTCTCAACCACCAAGTCACTAACCTCTGCTTTGCTCCTCAAAGCTTTGCATGCATCTTGTGCCTCAGTGCACGTAGATTATTGGCTGGCGCACATTGTAATTGTCCTGCCGTCACAAAATTTTCTAACAAAAGAGCTGATTTTAAATCGATGATATCTCCCTCATCCGAGCTCCGATTCGACCGTTTTGTTTTTTCAATTTGGGTATTTTTTCACAAGGAATCCAAATATGCTATTTGTTTCTGAAAATATTTCACCAAAAATTTCATATATTCTCTGCAAACTCACGCGCCCAAAAATTCCTGCTCTCATTCCTTGTAGAAAATCTATAACACTGCTCTGATACCATGTAGAAATTATATACAATATGCATGTATATATCTGGACTCTCCTGATCTCACAATATTTATCTTCTTGCAAAATACATAATCCTTCCACTATAATTCTTGTGGAAATTTAATCAACAATTGCAAAACACATGAAGCAATAAAAACACACATAACACAGTTGTTTAATGGGAAAGCCTGAAGCTGAAAACCCCAAATATCATATTATGTATCATGGAGATCATGTAACAATCTCATACAAATCTTAGTACATCAAGCTCTCAGTACAATACAATCGTCACACACTATCATGAAGAAATTTGCAAATCCATGCACTGATTTCTGCCTCCTGATAGCCTGCCTCCACTGCGCAATCCAAGCTGATTACAAAGAACAATTCGATGAAATACCACTCTCCTTGACTGCATTATTATCATTGGCAACTCCAATGTATATGTGTTAGTATGAATCCTTTGTCGAAGTGTACGAAAAAGGACCACTTTAGCTACGCATAACTAATAGCCCTAACAACAAAAGTGGCTGCCAATATCTTCAGATCTGTGGTTAGTTGAATAAGAAAAGAGCTGCAAAAATCAGATCTATGCATGAAAATACATTAAGCAGTAAAAACAAGGGTTTGCTCCATATACCAATAGACAAGACAAGAACAATTTTTGAAAGAATTTTTGTATTAATTGGGCACCTGGGAGGAAAACAAGAAGGCGTATCCAATTCTCCTCAGTGGGATGGGTTATTGGAAGCCCTCAGCACTTCAGATCTAAGATTTCTCTCTCTTGTTGGTGCAGAAAACCCAATGCAAAGAATAGAGCTCAATGGAAGCTCACACAACAAATGATGGAAAAATGTGACCAAGTGTATAGATCCAGAGTGATCTAATAGGAAACAAAAGGTGAAGAATCGTAGGAAAAACCCTCCTATTTATAACAAAATATTGGGTCATTCTAGATCTTAACCAAATCTAGATCCACCTTTTATGGAATATTTTATTATATTTGTTGGAGGGAAAAAGTATTTGACTTGGGTCAAATCCCTTTATTTGTCAAAAATAAATAAATAAATGATTTATTTATCTTTTCAAGGAAGTGGTTGAAAGATAATCAAATAAATAATGATTTATTTAATTATTTGTGGGTGATTTGGTCATATTTAACAAGGAATATTATCTAAATAAGATTAAATAATTATTCCTAGAAAATAATAAGATAAATAAAGGTTTATCTAATTAATTTCTTTGTTTTTGGGTTAAACATGACTAGGAATAATAATCAAATTATGGTTTAATAAATTATTCCATGAGGAAAATTAAACAAAATGGGTTTGTTTAATATTTTCTTTTGGGGTTTCCTGTTTTGACCATAAACAACCTAATAAATGTGGTTTATTAAGTTATTTTACATAGTGAAAGCAATTTTACTTAGGGTAAAATTGGTCTTACTTGGTGTACTTGGGTCCATCTAATGATAATAGGTTAGATGACCAAAAAAGGTTGTAACAGATTGCCCCCCAGCGTGCGAGTGTCAGGAGCAAATCGTATGACCGAAGTACGTTGTAAGAACTCAAACACCAGACAACAAAAGGGAAGTCAAAGAGAGAAATGAAAGGTAGATAGTGTGCTGAAGAACTAGAGCCTGAGGAGACGAGACTCGCAGGTGCAACAAGTCTCTTTTTATGAGAGGGTACCTGTGCTGAAGGCGGCGGGGGAGGCATACCTATGCCCGCCAAGAAAAAGTACAAAATAATAGCGTGTCCAGTAAACAAGGGACCAGACCATAAAGTATAGCCGGCATAATCATGAGCCAGATAAAAATACAATGAGGAATCCCATATACATGTTGTGCCTGGGATAACAGCCAGGACTTGTACAATAATATCTGAGTACATGAGATACAAATACAACCCAAATGCCCCCCGTAAATGGGGAAGGGCTCACAAAATCTGACTGATACATGCAAATCAAAGAGGCGCTGCAAGTGGCTAAGGCCAACATCATCAAATATCTGGAGCTGCATCGAAGGTTGCAAGGAGGAGGTCATCCGGGCATGTGGGGGGCTACCTGCAGGGCCACCCCCTCATGAGGGTTGAGACATCTCACACACACCCAGGAATCATCAAGAGCTGCTGCTGTATCACTGAACCATCAAGTATACAGATCTCGGTCATGCTGAAAGGAGCTGGAGTGGAGAAACAACCAAGTCAAAGGGAAATGAGAGATCCCTTTGCCTGATCCGAGGCACCGAACAAGAATGGAAGCTGGAACCAAGGTACACCGCCCTCTAGATCTGGCTTCTGGAATGAATGAGCTGATGTCGACAAAAGGAGGTCCGCCATAGGTGAGACAATGAGAGATCCTCAACTAAGGCACGAGAGAAAATAGTAGAGCGACGGACAGACTGACACTAATGATGATAGTGAAATGGAAAGGACTGAGTAGCGAATGGAAGACTTCCCTTGTTAGAGCATAAAGGGCATGAATGACATGGCAGCGACTGATGCAATATCATAAGGGATAGGGGATAGTGGGACTAAAGACCATAATGTGCGACACAAGAGAGAGACCAAGAAATGAATGGTGGAGGGCTATAGCGGGGTACAAAGGGACTCGGGATAGACTCCATGAATGCGATGATGACTCAACTTGGATGCTCTAAACAAGGGCGACTCGATGGTGCTGCCACACAGTAAAGGCCCAATGGGGGACCATGAAAACATGAGTACAAGATGGTTACTCATGAAGAAAATCGACACGAACAAAGACAAGTAAGGAGGCGAAATGGTGCCCCAAGTACAAGTGTCGTAAGTGAGGAAATTCGATTTTAAGGAGAGGTGAAGTGACCCTTCTTGGACAAAATGTGTCCTGGTGAAGTTTCAAATCACAAAAAACGAATAGATACCCATTTGAGGGCTCGGTGAGAGCTTTCCAACGATGCAGACGGTTTGTCAAACGGGGCTACGGTATGGTCGCAACAGTTGAAAGAAGAAACAGGGGTTCTCTTTTAATAAGGCAGTTTTCCCTCCAAATTCACTCATATGCTATTGTTGCTGTTGTGAATGTAGAGAGGAGAGAAGGCCCTAAATCTTGCGGTGAGTGTAGCGGACAAACCGACCGTTGGAATCGAGATCCGTCAGTTGCAGGTAAGAGGCCTAACCTTACTCTTTCATTTTGATGGATTGAAAGTTCAGTTTAGGGCCCAAAATCTCAGAAACAGTCCCTCCTTCATCTCTACGGCCGGGTCGCACTTTTTTGGCCAAAAAGTGCGACCTGGGAAGCAGGTTTCGGGGCAAAAAGTGCGACCTGGGAGATGAAGGGGTTTTAGTGCTGTTTTATGGCTGAGAGTTGAGTTTTTGTGTTTGGTTATGGTATTCCTTATCT
The DNA here is from genome assembly GCA_034641835.2 of Pinus albicaulis. Taxonomy (NCBI): domain Eukaryota; kingdom Viridiplantae; phylum Streptophyta; class Pinopsida; order Pinales; family Pinaceae; genus Pinus; species Pinus albicaulis. The sequence continues at coordinate 93,048,954 of CM076584.1, read as the reverse complement.
GTATGCTGACAAAGATGATGTTTTTGTGCAGGTATGGTAGATTTACGGGTTAACTGGAGAGAGAGAGACCTGGGTACATTACGGGCAGAGATCCAGGTGGATCAGGGCGTCCGTCATGTGTTGGCCAGGTTTGGGGTTCTAAATTTTTTGGAGAACCCTTTGATGAGAGCAGGAGAGCCTTTGTTGGCCCAGATTATCAGTTAATGGAATCCAGAGCATGAGGTCTTTGTAGTGCAGGGGCACAGGATCGAACTGACAGTCCAGGATGTGTATTTCCTGACGGGTCTCCCACCACTGGGGATGGTGGGAAACACGCAGCCAATATTACCGCGGGGGCGGCATATCATGGAGTTTGTGGAGTGACATTGTCGACCGGGTCTCCAATTCAAGGGGACTCGGATACCGATCGGGGACCTAGAGAGATTAGAGACCCGTGCAGTGGCCGCATCAGTGTTGCGTATCCTGGGCAACCAGGCGCTCCATCACATCACTGGGGGGCAGATGATGATTGTGGAGAGTGTGTTGAGTGGGACCTACTATGGGTGGGCCCAAATGATGCTGGTGTCACTAAAGCGACAGTTGTCGCTCTGCAAGCGGCAAGTGAACCACAATTGCTCGTATGGGACTTTATTGTGCGCCTTCTTCTTTGAGAAGATCCCGACCTTGCGGTCTCGTACACAGCTTCCAGATGGGGGCCCGAGAGAGCCCAGGATGCGCCGGTGGGGGAGGCTACTGTGCAGAGGAGGAGGAGGGGCGGTCGGGCGAGTGTTTCGACCTGAGTTTTTTGCCCATTGGGATCAGATGCTGTTATACATAGACGGCTATCCCTATAGCGGGATGAGTTATTGTGGGGATCCGAACCTACCACTTCCGCCTGGTCGAGTATGGGGGCCCGATGGTAAGTGATAAGTAACTATTCTTGTATGGGCATGTTAAAGTTATTGAATAGTAGATATGGTACTGATTCATGTAATTTTGGTATGCAGATATAGCTCCGGTAAAACCGGCCGGATATATGGGACGCCTGGCAGTCTCTGGAGCTGCAGGGCCGAGTGGGTCGAGAGCAGCGCGCAATGAGGATGCGGCCGCCCTTCTGGAGGACATCCGTCGTAGATGCGAGACGTTGCTGACCGGAGTTTCAAAGCGTGGGTGGCAAGACTTAGACGACCAGTACGTGGAGGCATGCATTGGTCTTCCCTCGGAATGGCGAGGTGTCATGCGGCGCATGGCGATGGCTGGTCAAGGCATACGTGATCTACGGGCTGCAGGGGGGCCATTGGCTCGGGATCCGCCAGATAGTGAGTAGGTGTGGGGCATGTGGTGCCCCCTAGTGTGTATGTAGGGGCAGGTGGTGCCCCCAGTTTTGAGTTTTTTTGTAACATGCTATGGGCATGTCATATGTATCAGAGTTGATGGACTCTAAACACATGTTTTGCGACACATATTATGGATATGCATCGTTTTTAATGATTATGCATGTTATTGTCTTGTATGAAATGCGTGTGATAAATGCCAATCTAGAACATGGTTTGCAATACTATCTACATAGTGATTCTGTTCTCGAGGTACATGGTTGAAAGTTATAGTTTCAAATGCACGTATCAAGAGTTTCACTCGTAAATAGCGTCTAAACAGCATGGGGTTATGCACACGATAAACACCATTTAGTTGCATGACAAGAAGTAGGGAATCCAAACGAACGTGCAGATGGAGGATGCGATGGAAAAGGGCATCGGCTAAGAGACCACGCACTGCATCATATTCGACCTGATTGTTGGTGGCAGAACGAATGCAGACCCCGTTGGAGAGAACAAGGGCATGCAAGGGGGTGAAGATGGCCCAACCTGCCGAGGCTAGATTCCGGGAGTAACGACCTGCACCATCGGCGTAACCGATAAAGGGTGTGGACGGGGGGTCCTGCGGAATGGTGTTACAAGACAACAAATGAGGGGAGGAGAGAGAATGACGGCAGCGTGAGTGTATAGAAGACATCGAGCGGCAACTGCGGGAAGGAGTGCAAGGAGCAGGATGACTATGACTCATATACGAACTAGAGGGTGGTATATGAGGGTTATCGGAAGTATGGCGAGGACTTGGGCTGCGGAGGTCAACAGAGATACGGGTGGAGTGATCTCTTGTATGGGTAGAAAAGAGGGGGTCAGGCGAAACGACAGGGGAGGATGCAGGGGGACTGGGCTTCACGTGTCTCGCAGAGGAGGATAGGTAAAGAATGGTCGTAGTAGAATCCGCCATCTGAACATCAGGGGGGGGGAATGTCGATGGGAGCAGGGGGATCCTAAGGTTGGCCCGAAGCATATTGCGAGAGTATGGGAGAGGCGGATTGATTTTGTTCAACCTCATACTCTCAGACTACCTCTAAAGAGGCGCGGTAATGCGTCAGGTGAGGATAATGGTGGGATTAATGGCCATGAACACCGCACAAAGCACAGGGTTTGTTGGTGCGGAGAGTCTTGGGGTTCTTGGTTACGGACGAAGAAGGAATGGAGGCTTCAGGGACCGTAGATTCGGGGAACGCGACTTTAACCATGGGCTGAATACGGGGCAACTCGGGACAAGCATGGGTGGCATGACCGGCGACATCACACAAGGCACAAGGCTTTGCGGGCGGAGGAGGGGCCGGGTCAGTCGTGGTGGTCTTGTCTTTGGGTGCCCCCTTGCGAGCTTTGCCTTTCTTCCCGGGAGCCGTCACGACAGGAGAAGGGTCCTGTGGAGGTGCTGGGGGCACAGTGGCAACGGAGGAAGCGAGGGGGACCGGTTGAACCGGTGTCAAAGCCATGTAGGGTTTGGGGTGACCAGGAGGGGTGGCGGCTGGGGGGTCAAGGTACCAGACCGGTATGCCCAAGGTCAAGTTAGGGAGAGAGAGGGTGGCCATGACGGGGACAGAATATACTCCGGGAGGGGGAGCCAGGAAAGGGATCTGCCCAGCAGGGTAATGACCAGGAGGGACGGCTTCGAGATGGTTAAGGCCAGGAGGAACCGATCCAGGAGGATAAAGGGGTTCAGGGATACCAGCTATAGGGGGAGGGCCAGAAGGAGGAGGTCCGGCTGGCTGAGATGAATGGCTAGGAGCGGGTTGCGGAGGGCGAGGGGGAGGTTGCTGACTAGCCGAGGCAGGCCGTTTACGGGCAGCCTGAGACGATTGCATCATGCAAACATTCGAGGAGCTGGGATCAGTGATGGGAGGGGGAGGAAGGTGAGGGAAATTTCCAAGCAGGGAGGAATCTTTGTAAACGCCGGGGGAGACACTGGTCAAAGAATCAACGGTTTGCTTGTTGGCTACAGAAGAGATAGTCGTCTCAGGGGAGGTCTGAGATTTTGGCTCATGATATGTCAACTGGTCAATGGTGACTATCTTTCCATTATGGGGGAAAGACATCTTGTGAAAGACCGCGGATGGGACAACAGACATAGCATAGGTGTAGCTTTGCCCCAATAGAATGTTGTAATCTAGCGGGGCGTCGATGACTTCGACGTCAACGCAAACAGTCTTACCGGCGAGGGTGATAGGACAATTACGAAACAGGCCAATGGGCTGGGAGGCATGGCCGTCCCATGCTCGAAGGGTGATCGTGGAAGGGGCCAACTTAGGGGATCCGAGTTGCTTCCAAACCGAAGCGGACATCACGCAGGTGGATGCCCCCTCATCAATTATACACCGGGAAACGTTGGCGTTCCGGATTTTGACTGGGATTTGGAAAGCGACGGAAGGAGGAAGAGGAGGGTGGTCCGATTGAGTGGTGTCGAAAACAATCATTTGGTTATCAACAGGATCTACAGCGCCCACGGCAGATAGTAAAGCCTTCTTTTGGGAAGGGCACGACTGGAGGAGTTCCAGTGTGGAAATGGCAGCAGGAGATTGCGCCAAATCATCTACTATGCTATACGAATGAGCAGCTTGACCGGAAGCAGCGTTTCGACGTAAGGGTCCCTTAGGAATCTTGGTATGAACCTCAACTTTGGGTTGAGGGATATGTAAGGGGCCACTGGATGTCGAAAGAGGCTCTGTAGAACCTGAAGAAGGAGGCTCAGGGGCAGACTGAGCAGGAGGCTTGGGGTACTGGCGAGACCGAGTTTGAAGGTGAAGGTCGACGGTTGGGGATGGATCAGAGGTCATCATGAGGATCTGGTAATCAGAGGAACCAGAAATGGAAGGTGGAGTGGAGACCCACCCGTCAGGTGGTTGGGTAGCCACGAATCCTTGCTGAGGGAAAGGATCAGTAAACACAGCTGGTTGAGTAGTGGCCACATTAGGGGGAGCGTGAGGGGAGGCATGTTGTCCGCGCAATGTGGCTTGAGACTCCCACATCTTCCGCATCTGTGGTAAAAGGGGACAATCATGGGTGTAATGACCGTAAACACCACAACACGAACAAGGCTTGTTGGTACGAAGAGGCCTGTCCAGCTTGGGCTGAGTGCCCTGTTACTGGTTAGCAGTGTTAGGGTCAAAACCTTGAGGATTGGGTCCACGAGTACCAGGGGCAGATTGATTTGGATTGCCTCTCCACCTTCTTTAAGAAGAAGGGGGATTAGTCGCACCCTGCTGTGCAAATACTTGCCCTGAAGGGGGTTGTAGGTGCTGCTGCTGGGGTTGAGGAGGCAAGGGAGGTGGAAGCGCATATGCTGGAGGAGCTGGCACACCAGGCTGCGGATAAGGGTAATGGTTAGGTTGGGAAACATTGAGGTAAGAAGGAGGTTGGGCAAAAGGAGGAGGCATGCCGTATCCTTGGTACATGCTACCGGGAGGGGGGAGAGTGCTAGAGGTGCTGGCCCCTCCGTGAGGGAGACCGTAGCCCATAGGAGGTTGAGCATACGGATGGGAAAGGGCTCCAACGATACCGTCGGCGGAATGAGATTCCCCCGAGGCGTTAGCGCCACCGGGCTTGGGGAGGTCAGGAAGGACGGTATAAACATAACCAGACTGGGCGTAGATCAGGTCATATTTCAAGGCTATTTGGAGGGCGGATTCTTCGGTTTGAGGGAAATGGGAGGCGACATCTTTGCCGATGGGAGCTAGGAGAGAGCGAAGGAACCAGTCCATATAGATCCGATCTTCGAAGGGGGGAGCTCGACATAAGCTGTGTCTACGTTGCCATTCCTGAACATGGGTGGAAAGGCGGGTCGAAGATGTTTGCTTAAAGGAAGTCAAGAGCTTCGTACCGGTATCGTATCGGAGAGGGAGCTGGAAGTAAGATAAAAAGGCTTGGGCAATGGTCGCAAAGGTGGTATGGGAAGAGGTGGCTTGGTTGACATACCATTTAGAAGCTTCGCTGGTAAGCGTGCGTTGGAACAAACGAAGACGGATGGAGTCATCGGTAATGGAATTGGAGGAACACCACATGTGGAAAGATTGGACATGATTGGTTGGATCTTCTCCAGCAAGGCCTTTGAACTTAGGGATGTCGGAGGGGAGCTTGGTTGGCATAGCAGGCCAACCAACATCGTGGCGGATAGGGTCATTGATCAACTGATTGAAATCGGGGAGGCTGAGGCCTGCAATGTACGGCAGCAAGGGTATGGCCGAGGTAGTTCCTGTGGCGGTTCCGCTAGTAGTGGTTTCGGCATTAGGGCCTGGAGCACCGCTAACGTTAGGCCCTGGACCAGACATGGTGAAGGTGGCAGGGGGAGAACCAGGAGGAGAAGGAGAACCCAATGAATCAGAAGAGGAATCGGAGTGCGGACTCGAAGGAGGACTAGCTCGACGACGGCGGGGTGGAGCAGGTCGATCGACCAGAAATTGAGGGTGAAGGCCAAGAAGTCTCTGGGAAAGGCACCTTGGGGGCGCAATGATGACGGGAAGAAGGAAACCGACAAGGGCAAAAAGGGACAGAATCAAGTGAGGTCAAGGGCAGAAAAAGTGCAGTGACAATTTATTTTAGAGTCTTTGCCAGGCGGTGTTAACCAGGCGCTTCTTCACTTAGGGTCAGTGTGTGGTGTGCGTTAATTTTAATTTTTAAAACCCTTTTTGTTTTGAGAGCAAGAAAAAAGTGTGCTGCGTAACTGAAAATAAATCTGCAGAGAACAGTATATAATGCTGAAATAACAGAAAATTAACAGCTACTATTGCATCTATCTAACCCAAGAAGGCGGGTCCCTCAAAACTAGTCTAAAAAAGGGGAAAAAATCTAGTCAAAACACACTGAAAAGAGGCCAATAGATCTAAGGTCGGGAGGGACAGGGATCTAAAGGATAAATATGCTGAAAAGAGGTGCAGATCACAGCCAAGAGGCAGAGGCAAGGTGGTTGGAAAAAGGGAGGAAATCAGCAAAAAGCGGAAAGGACAGGGAGGAGGTCCTAAAGAGAGGTCCAAACAAAACGACAAGAGGTGATTTGAAAGGAAGAAAGGCTGATTAAAGGGATCTGAAGAGGAGGTTTCAGATCTGAAAAAGGGAAGGCTAAAACTCTGAAAAACAGACGGCTGAAACAGCTAAAACTCTTCCACAAAAAGTGGGGTGTACTGAAGCCTTAGGGGGCTAGGTTCCCACTTAGATGAGTAAAAACAGATCAGAACTAGGTCAAAGCAGGCTAAGACAGAGGCTGGAAAACCCTGACAGAAGCTTCAGCAAAACCCAGAAAAATTGCAGAAAAACCACTGAAAAAATGGCAGGTCGCAGGTTCTGACCTGTTTTCAGTGCAGGTCGCAGAAACCGGGCAGAAAAGTGTGACTTGGAGCTCCAGTTCGCAGTTTTTGGGCTAAAAAGTGTGACCTCCCATTCCGGTTGTCTCGACGGCAGATTTTCGGAAAAGTTGTCGTCTCAGTTGCGGCTGGTGTCGCTTACCTGCGCAATAGGGCCAGAAACACACGAAAGTTAAAATTTTTAATGTTTTAGGGTTTTATGTGAGAAAAACAACATAAAAATAGGAAAAATAAACAGCTGAAAAGAAAACCTAGGGTTTGAAGTAGCTGGATATGCAGGAATATGAAAAACGACAGCGGTCGTAATTTAAAACCGGTGTGGAGTCGCCATTTGTTAGTATGAATCCTTTGTCGAAGTGTACGAAAAAGGACCACTTTAGCTACGCATAACTAATAGCCCTAACAACAAAAGTGGCTGCCAATATCTTCAGATCTGCGGTTAGTTGAACAAGAAAAGAGCTGCAAAAAACCAGATCTATGCATGAAAAGACATTAAGCAGTAAAAACAAGGGTTTGCTCCATATACCAATAGAAAAGACAAGAACAATTTTTGAAAGAATTTTTGTATTAATTGGGCACCTGGGAGGAAAACAAGAAGGCGTATCCAATTCTCCTCAGTGGGATGGGTTCTTGGAAGTCCTCAGCACTTCAGATCTAAGATTTCTCTCTCTTGTTGGTGTAGAAAACCCAATGCAAAGAATAAAGCTCAATGGGAGCTCACACAGCAAATGATGGAAAAATGGGACCAAGTGTATAGATCCAGAGTGATCTAATAGGCAACAAAAGGTGAAGAATGGTAGGAAAAACCCTCCTATTTATAACAAAATATTGGGTCATTCTAGATCTTAACCAAATCTAGATCCACCTTTTATGGAATATTTTATTATATTTGTTGGAGGGAAAAAGTATTTGACTTGGGTCAAATCCCTTTATTTGTCAAAAATAAATAAATAAATGATCTATTTATCTTTTTAAGGAAGCGGTTAGAAGATAATAAAAAAAATAATGATTTATTTAATTATTTGTGGGTGATTTGGTCATATTTAACAAGGAATATTATCTAAATAAGATTAAATAATTATTCCTAGAAAATAATAAGATAAATAAAGGTTTATCTAATTAATTTCTTTGTTTTTGGGTTAAACATGACTAGGAATAATAATTAAATTATGGTTTAATTAATTATTCCATGAGGAAAATTAAACAAAATGGTTTTGTTTAATATTTCCTTTTGGGGTTTCCTGTTTTGACCATAAACAACCTAATAAATGTGGTTTATTAAGTTATTTTACATAGTGAAAGCAATTTTACTTAGGGTAAAATTGGTCTTACATGGTGTACTTGGGTCCATCTAATGATAATAGGTTAGATGACCAAAAAAGGGTGTAACAATATGTAGATGCAATTTCATGCATCATTAGTAGTCACAACGGATAGTCTATCTCACCCTTTCACCTATCTCTCCACTGGGTCTCCACTGGATCTGACATGCACTGTAGTTAACTGTTGTATTGTTCAGTTGATTAATGAGTTATTATTTTTGAATTAATTAACTAATTAATTCAATCCACTCTCACTAGTGTATCATTCAGTTAGATTAGATACAACTAGCTCAATTAAGTCTAACTGAGTTAAACTGAATACAACTCCATGAACTACTCTTCCAACTCTGTCATAACTTTTCCACTTCAATTCTAACTGAGTCCTCCATCCATGAGCTCTAGTAAACCCTTAGGAATTGTGTAATTCCTTCAGCCCACTGATTTGCCAAATCTGTTCACTGAAATAAAGTGCTCCAAGAGAATAAGTTTATGTTTAGAGTCTGATTATTATTAAGAGCTAATAATAATCGACATGCATCTATTTTTAGATCAACGATCTATAAATAGACTTCACCCAATCTTCTAAAAATATAATCTCATATATTTTTCACATTTGACCAACCATCTACAAATATCCTCCTGCTACATATAGAATATGCTCACAATGTCTAAAAATAGACATACACCTAAAAATAGCCTGTGTGGGCCCCACCTAGTTTAGGTGATTATTTTCCAACTAGGATCAAGAATGATGTTTCAAGATGCCTCCTTCACTGTTTCTTGTTGCAATATTCAAAAAGACATATCTCAACTTCCATTAGCTGATATTGGGGAACTATGTATTAATATCTCAAGAGGAAAATAAAAAAATTTGAAAGGACCAAGAGATCCTACTTTAGCTAGGGTAAACAAGTCTGCAGCTGGAACAGTAAGTAGGGAAGAAATTGGAAACATGCTTGATGAATTCAAAACTGACATTCTAGGGAGTCTTAGTGAGCAAATAGACACCCTTAAGCTACAAAAAAAGCAGAAAGTTGAGACTGATGCCTTAGCAATCTTCTGTCCCAAATGCAGAAAGAAGCATGCTTTGAGAGAATGACCTCTTGATGCAAATGTAATAGAAACCTAGGTGATTTGTTCAAAGAACCATGAGACCAAGAGTTGTCCTTCAATTCCTGGTCTTAAAGTTGTCTTTCAAGAAGAAACAACTACAAATCCTATAGAATCTCTTTGTTTTAAGACCTTGGCAGGGGCCTCAAACTCAAGGGTTTAACAAACAAGTATATAATCAACCCCCACCAAATTGGAATTCTTGGCTGCAACCTTGGCTTCAATCTCAAAATTAATCCCAACCTTGGACTCAAGGGATGCAAAATCCTTTTGGAAGATTATCCCAGTACTATCAGTATCCTCCATCCGACCCATCTTATCCATCTTATCCAAATTATCCTCCCCAATGCAATCCTCAACAAAATCCACAACCCCAACTTCAACCTCAAAATCAAAATCCACAACTCTCACTGCCATTCCCTCAAAGACAAAATCAATTACCTACCCAGCCAATACCAAACCCCAATAATAAAAATCCTCAGAATACCTATATGATAGAAGGTCAAGAATTTACAACTTATTTAATCACTCCTCTAGATCTTAATGATGTTCAACTTAGATCTGGAAAGATACTTGAAAAAAGAAAACCTTCTGTGGTAATTCAAGAACAAGACAATTCTGAGGAAGATTATCTACAAGTTAATAAAAGTTTTGAAGAGAGAACATCTCATCAAAAATAAAACATTGAAAATGAAAAACAGAAAGAACCAATAAACTCAACTCCTATATCAGAGCAACCATCAACATCTACTTCTACACCTCATTTTCCTGAAAGATTACAAATTCATAGAGGTATAGAAAAACATATTATGTTGCCTAATTATGATTTTCTAGATGAAAAATGTTTGCATCAAAATTCCACTATTACAAGCCATCAAAGAAATTCTAATCTTAGCTAAAACCATAAAGGAGTTAAGTATGAAGAAACCAGGAAGAAAAATAAAGGAAATAAAAAAAATCCAACTGGTAGGAAAAATAGCAGATATAATGATGGGAAATATTTCCATTCAAAAATATCTAGATCTCGAAAGTCCAGGTGTCAAAACGCATATCAATGGAATTGAAATTCCAAACACATTAATTGATTTAGGAGCAGCAATAAACATCATGAGCAAGCAAACCATGGAACAACTTAAGCTTCCTAATATTCTTTATACACCTACCTTACTACAGTTAGCAGATAGGTCTATAATCAAACCATATGGTGTGTTAGAAGATATTTCAGTGTCCTTAGATTCTTGGGAGTATCCTGTTGATTTTATGATTCTAACTCCTAAAAATAATCTAGGAGGACATCCTCTTATACTAGGAAGACGTTGGTTGGCTACAATTGATGTTTTCATCAGTTGTAGATCTGGTGATATGTACATCTATGATGGAAATTCAACTAAGAAATTCACTTTATATCCTCCAACAAGAACAATCACAGAGATAGATGACAAACAATGGATTGGTGATGAAGAAGATATACAACCTCTCTTTACTATTCCAAACATTACTGAAGATAGTCAAATCTTGAATACTTTAGAAAATTATGAATCATCACTAGAATATGGACATGATCATTTCCAAGAAAGATCTAATATTGAATATTTTTCATCTGGGCAGATGTCTCTCTACTCCATGGAAGAATTTGGAAGCTTTACAATTGAAATATTTCCAAGAAAAACCTTGAACATAAACAAAAACCTGGAAAAATTACAATAAGAAGAGCTAATCAAAACATTACAAAAACATTCATCTGCATATGCATGGGAATACACTGACATGAAAGGGATTAGTCCTAATACTTGCACTCATCACATCTATATAGAGGAAAATTGTAAACCTATCAGACAACCTCAGGGAAGGATGAATCCAAATCTTAGAGAAATTGTGAAAAAAGAGTTACAAAAATTGTTGAATGTCAACTTTATCTATCCAATTTCATATAGTCAGTGGGTTTCTCCTTTGGTGATTGTACCTAAGAAAAATGGTAAATGGAGGGTATGCATTGATTATCGAGAATTGAATAAAGCCACTCTTAAAGATCATTTTCCTTTACCTTTTATAGATCAAGTGTTAGAGACATTAGTAGGAAAAAAGTATTTGTCATTTCTGGATGCTTTCAGTGGTTACAATCAAATTCAAGTTGCACCTAAAGATCAGGCTAAAATCACATTCACCTGTCTCTGGCGAACTTATGCCTACCAAGTACTTCCTTTTGGATTGTGCAATGCACCTGCAACATTTAAAAGGGAAGTACTAGGAATCTTTGTTGATCTAATACATGATTGTGTAGAAGTTTACATGGATGAATTTACAGTCTATGGGAATTGATTTGAAGAAGCTTTAGAAAACTTGGAGAAAGTTTTAAAAATATGTAAAGAAGAAAACCTTTCACCGAGTCATGAAAAATGTTTCATGATGTTTATTGAAGGGATTTTTTTAGAACATCATATTTCAGGAGAAGGAATCAAAGTGGATAAATCAAAAGTTGAGGTCATCTCCAGACTATTAGTCCCAAGTTTCCAAAAGGATGTTAGAATTTTTCTAGGATTCACAGGGTATTATAGAAGATTTATAGAAAATTTTACCAAAGTAGCATCCCCACTCTTCAAATTACTTACCAAGGCTTGTGAATTCAAATGGAATCTTGATTTTTAGTTAGCATTTGAAACTCTAAAAGCAAAATTTTTTGAAGCACCTATCTTAAGAGGACCTAACTGGAAACTACATTTTCATATATCAACAAATGCTTCAGACACAAATCTAGGAGCTATGTTAGGACAAAAAGACCTGATCCCTTATGCCATCTATTACACAAGTAAAAATTTGACTCCTCCAAATTTGAATTATATTGTATTTGAAAAATATTTCTTAGATGTTGTTCATGCTATCCATAAATTCAAACATTACATAACAGGCTATGAAACCTTTGTTCACACAGATCACTCTGCAATTAGGTATTTAATGAATAAATATGTTACTAATAGCAGAGTTACAAGATGGTTATTGCTCTTACAATGATTTAAAATTATTGTTCTAGACAGACATGGAAAACAAAATACAGTTGCTAATTTTCTGTCTAGAATTCAAAATATCAAAGACAACACTCCAGTTGAGGATAAATTTCCTAATGAATATCACTTTGCAATAACTACTCAAACTCCTTGGTTTACAAATATTTCTAATTATTTAGTTACAGGGAAATTACCTTCAAATATGCATACTAGAGAGAAAAGAAGAATCATTCAAATTAGTGCAAAATATTCATGGATTACTAATGAATTGTATAAGATAGGTGCAAATATTATTATCAGAAGATGTGTTCGAGAGGATGAAATGCCTGAAATTATTAAGGCATGTCATGATGAACCCTGTGGTGGACATTTTTCTGACAAGAGGACAACCTATAAAATCCTTCATTTAGGATATTATTGGCCATCCATCTTCAAAGATGCCAAAGAATATGTAAAAAGGTGTGACAGTTGTCAAAGGGTAGGGAAACCTGCTCCTTCAAATGAAATGCCATTACAACCTCAGGTACTTATTGAACCTTTTGAAAAATGGGCTTTGGATTCTATCGGACCTATAAATCCTCCATCTAAACAAAATAAGTATATCCAGGTATGCATTGATTATGTCGCTAAATGGGTAGAGGCTAAATAATTATCTTTTGCTAATGAAACATCTATAGTTAATTTTCCTTTTTAGGATATTTTTACTCGTTTTGGTGTTTCAAGAGAAATTGTAACAGATCAAGGTGCTCAATTTACATCAAATATGGTGCAAAATATGGTATAAAATTACAAAATCAAGCACAGGAAGTCTACCCCTTACCATCCACAATAAAATGGTCGGTTGAATCTACCAACAAGGTGATTGAATGAATTCTCACTAAGACTATTCATCTACATAGAAGAGATTGGGAAGAAAGGATTCTTGAAGCCTTATGGGCCTATAGAACTACATGGAGAAACACAACAATAAATACTCCTTATGAACTTGTTTATGGGAAGCAAGTCATGTTTCCTATAGAATTTCAGATCAAAACCTTCAAGATGGCAGTCCAACTGGGACTTGATCTGACAGAAGCACAAAAGCATAGACTGGAGAAAATTAATGAACTAGATGAAATCAGACAAGATGCAGTCCAAAGAACCAATATAGTCCAGCATCAAAAGACTAAATGGCATGACAAGTATATCAAAGAGAAAAAGTTTCGAGAAGGGGACTGGGCACTCTTGTTTGACTCAAAATTTAAGGATTTTCAAGGGAAATTTCAGACTCATTGGCTTGGACCGTATGAGATTGAGAAAGTATTTGAAAATGGAGCAGTAAAGATCAGAACAATAGATGAATAAAAGGTATCTCTTCTTGTAAATGGTCATAGGTTGAAATTATATCATAAACCACTTCCAAAAGAAGAGTTTGTCAGAAAATTTATGAATAACATTGATATGGAGCTAGTGAAGAAGAATTCTTCTTCTTCACAAACTTAGCTTTTCTTTTTCTATATATATAAAAAATAAAAATAATAAAGTATAAGTATGAAAACCAATCAATGATTGGCATACTTATGCAAGGAGTACAGGGTGAAAATCAGAATTCTCTGACATCCTATACTTTCATTTCTCTTTTCTGTGAATAAATGTTCATATTTGCCAATCATAAATTGCAAATTCATTACACTCCACTGTCACTCCACTTCCATTTCATTCCACTTCTATTTCATAATAAAATTTTATTACACTCCACATTCATATTCCATTTCATTTAATGTTTCATATCCATATTCATATTCTTTTGACAGATCATATTCTGCAGCCAGGCACATTCTGTAGCTACTCACATTCTGTAGCTGATTCTATTCTGCAGCTAATTTGATTCTACAAACCACTCCAACAGATATAGAGATGATAATTGCAAAAGAAAAAAAGGATTATAGGACTATGTTTTAAAGATCACCATGCTACAAAAGCAGTACCTAAGGAACAACAACAAGCAACAACAAACAATAAGGTCAAATTATGAGGTAAAATGTAGAAATTTTTTTAATAGAAAAAATTAAAACATGAAATATGTATAATGTGTACATTTATATGTTCCTTAGCAACCTATCATTCAAATTTATTAATCCTCATCATAATGAATCTCATCCATATCCCTCATCTAACGTTTCACAATTGTCCATCATTAAAACCATTGATTAATGACTAACGGGCATAGTCATAACGTAACCTATTAGGCCACGTCTCTCTAAGACCATATCATTCACTCATTCCCTACAGTTTAATATAAACCCTCCATCAGATCCATAACTCATTTCATATTTTTCCCATAGCTATTTCATTTCCATCGCTTAGTCACCTCCATCAAACTCTGCAGCCAATCCATTTTCAAACATAGAGGGGTAATTCTGATGGAAAAGATACTCTACACAGAAGAAGAATGGGTCTAATTTTCATAACAGAGCCAGTAGGAGTCAAATAAATGGAAGGATATCCACAATTTAGAGAGCTACTATAGCAAGTTGGATGGTTTAGGTTTATAGAAAAGTTTGATGGCTTCCATAAGGAAATTACTAAATCATTTTCCAGATCTTTTGATGGGACTGAGGTGGAGTTTGGAGACATCAAATTCACAATAACAGAATCATTCTTGGCTGAAGCAATAGAACTTTCAAGGCAAGGAGAGAGGTGGTTCAAGAACAAAGAATTTCATAACGAGTTTTGGAAGGGGATACTTAAAAATCCAGGTATGGATGTTTCAGTCTTTAGAAAGGGAATTCCAAGTACTCCTCTAAAAAGTAAGTGAAGAAACATGCTGTTGATTTTGAAAAAAATTATAACTTGTGAGGGATGGTATGGAACCATGTATGTTTATGATATCAGATTGTTAATGAATTTTCTAGAAAACGGAGAGATCAACCTACCTTACTTTTTGCTCAATAGTCTAAGAAGAATGGCCTCCAATGTCCAAAAAAAAATCCAAATTTTAGAAACCACTCTGCATCATCATGGTTTAGTGAAAATTTTGGTTTAATTTTACTTAAAGAGAATAGGAGAAAATTGGGAAGATTTCCTTATAAGGAATCATTTTCAGGAACAACTAGAATCGCCAGGTAAGAAAGAAAATTCTAGGAGAAGTAGAAGAAATAAAATTGACATGATTGTTGAAAACAGACTTGACACTCCACCACAGGAAGAAGATAAAGAACTAATTTCTAAGAAGTTAACAGAAATTAGGAAACAAATTAAGGCTAGAGGAAAGAAAAATAAAGAAGATGAAGGTATTAATGAAGAGGATGAGAATCCTACAAAGCTGAGAAGAAGCTCTAGACTCCAAGGCATCATAAAGAAGACATTGACCAAGGAGATAGAACTCATAAATATAGATGAAGAAACCCCAGTTCCATCACCTATTGACAAATCTCCTGAGTACAGTCCTCAAAACTCTCCTGTGTATCATTTTGAAGAAGGCCCCAGTAGAATATCTCCTAGTATAGACCCAATTCAGCAGCAAATATATGATTATGTGGAATCATTGGAAATAAGTGCCTCAATGAGCCAAGAAATACCCGTCAATCCACAAGAATCTCTGATTGAAACTCTTAAGAAAGATAAACATGAATTATAGATATTGAACAAGCACATTAAGAATGAAAATGAGATTTTGAAAGAGCAAGTCAAGTTGAAAAATGCAATGAATGATAATTCTACTCTGCAGTTAAGGCTATCACACAAGGAAAACAGGAAATTGAAGAAGAAGAAAAAGAGGTTAAACAAAGCACTCATAAACCTCAGATACAAAATTCTCATGAAAAGGCCAAGAATGACATTGACTTCCAAAAGAAACAGAAGAATAAGGTTGGATGTCTTAGCTGAAGTTTCAGAACACATGCAGTAAGGGAGAATAACTTAAAATTTTGGCAAATTGCATGAGGACATGCAATGATTTTTTAGTGGGGGTATGTTGAACCCCATGATTACCCTCTCCTTTACATTTTTTCCCATCTCATTTCACCTCTTTTCCATTAGTTCATAAACCCTAATAAGTGAAGATTGCTAAGGTTTGTCTCAAGGGTACATACAAATGGTTGACATATTGTATTTTCATGATTTTTTTTATTTTAATAAGTTTTTGCAGATTAGCTACAAAATGCTGCCTGTTCTGCAGCTGACTGTGCATTCCGTAGCTACTCTTGTGGTTGAACATGTTATAGGTATCAGTTGAAGGAGCGGGCCACATGGGTGTTCTTAAAATCCCTCCTACATGGATTTCATCCTATTCATATGGACTAGATCGACATATGGATGTGCCTAACCCTATGGTCAAAGCTATAAGTCAAAGACCATTTCCTACAACAATTAGGACTCCTGATTTGCTTCGTAGCAAATCACGAGTCCTAAAAGTCCTAGTTTGATTATGATTCAAAGATACACCTGTAGCTATTTTTATTCATAGTTAGTTATGCAAATTACCTTTAAATAGAGGTTCTATAGAACTGAGAACAAGTTAAGTTTTTGTAGCACAAGTTTAGAATTACAATGAAATACTCTATTTTCTAAAAAAATCTGTTTCAATAAAGAATTTAAGTTCCCAGATGCTGGTTTGATTATGTTTCTGAAAAGCTAAGGAGTTAACCAACTTGGTAGAAGAGGGCCCCTGTTGCTAAAGGAGGTTTTTAATGCTTTCTAGTTAGATTTCTTCAATTCTGTTTAGTAATTTATGTTCATGCTTAATTTCCAGTTTTTAATAGTTTAAATGCAACTGTGGAGATTTTCCTTCGGAAACATTTCAAGTAGATAGGACTTCTGTCTTCAGGATTGGAATAAAGATTGAAGTGTTGAGAAACATGGTTGTTTAGTTTACTATTTTGCCTTTTCAAATTCATTAGAAACTAGCTGTCAATTGTTGTGTCTAATTAAACATTCATGAAAACCATTTTTCCCATATTTTAAATCTTACATTGAATGGGTAAATGTCTTATAAGTATAGCGGTTGAACACATTTCATTTCTTGTCATTTTCTTGCTAATAACTAAAGGAGTAATTGATTTTTCCGAAGCCATTTCAAGAGGCCACAAGCTTCACAATTGGATGAGACTGATAAGTCAATTATTCATTTAGTTAGTTTTAGAATACATTTCATTTCTTGTCATTTGCTTGCTAAGAACTAAAGGTGTAATTGATTTTTCCGAAGCCATTTCAAGAGGCCACAAGCTTCACAGTTGGATGAGACTGATAAGTCAATTATTCACTTAGTTGGTTTTAGTTAGAAGATCCTCATTTCATTGCAACAAAACAATCTTCTGAAAGATCATTCTGAAAGAAACTAACCTGAATATACTAAGCAAGGATGGTTAAATGATTAGATGTAATGCAATGTTTGAGTTATTTCATTTTACAAGTTATTGTAGTTCTTTAGTTTAGACAAATGTAATGGCTGCTTAGAAACATTACCACAAAGGGGTCACTCTCTACATATTGGGTAAATGGAGTAACTAAAACATCTTAGGTTATTTTTAATAGCATTCTCTGTTTTTTGTCTTAGGACTTTAGCAACTAAGGTACAAACAGTTGATTTCATCTCATAGGGTTTTGACCTAATCATTGAATGTTGAAACAACCTAAAGTACAACAGTTGACACATTTCCCTTCTTTCATTTTTTCTTCAATATTATTTTAGTCATAGATCCATGGATTAGGTTTAATCACTAATTGAAGTATATGCTTTACCTTTTTGATCAAAACTAGGTCTTAGAACTAGCCCATAAACTTTGGTTTCTTTTATAGAAAATTAACTTACTTTCATAATACTTCCTTTTCTTCCGTTTTAATTTAGATTCATTTTAACTTTTCCAATAGCCTAAGGTAGCACACTAAGGATTAAAAGGACAAAACCCCAAAAACAATAATAAAAACACAAACAACGAAGTAAGGCAAAGGTCATTTAGGCACATATAGTGCACCACATTTCATCAGTTTACAAGCCCTAGTCGATAATTTATGTAAGAAATTTAGAACACTAAATTGACTAAACAGTAGGTTTTAAGTGCAAGAACCGAGCCCTTATCCAATTTTTGAACAACTAACACGAAATTTTTTATTCAAGCAACGCTCAATTCTCGTTGCATTTATTTTTGATTCAGCATTATTCAGGCAAATTTTTGAGGTAAAATTCTACCCTTCTTCTATTCCCTTTTTCTTAAATTTCCCTCTATTTTTCTTCTTTTTATCCCATGATTTACCACCCCTTTCTTCAAATGGAAAATTTCCCTATCCGATTTCATTTTTCCCTCTTTTCCCCTTGAATTTGTTTTCCCAAATCCCATTTTCAATATGTCCCTCTTGGTAGTTTCACTCTTGAATTCCTTGTTGTAATTTCCTTCCCATTCTTAAAATTTACCCTTTTCCCACTTATTTTATCCCTCATGGATCATATTGTAGGATATGATGTGAACTCACAAGTCAAATTGAAAGGCATACATTAATACCAAGGACTGGAAAATAAAACCTCCTTTGGATATTAAGCAAATCTTTCAAAATCCAGCCTATGAATTATATTTTATCAGAATTTTTTTGTTCCCTCTCTATCTTCAGACATGCTAGAAATGTCCCTGGTGTAGGATAATGTGTTCATTGCAAGAATTTTCAGTACAACTATGTTTAGTGCAGGAATGTTCAGTACAAGAACATTAAGTGCATTGTTTTTCAAGTGCATAAATGTTCAGTGCAGGAATCTGCATTGCTGAGCACTCCCGAGTGCAAAAACACATGTTCTGGTGCAACAACAATGGTCTTCAATGCAAAAAAGTGTAACATGGTGCATGAATACCTGGTGCAAGAATCTGCAACAAGAAATCTTACTTTCATTTTATGAAAATCTTGTGCAAGGAGAATGGCTACACCACTTTTAGATTATTACATTCAATAATTTTTATTATGTTTAAACCTTGTTTGCATAATTTAGTAAAGTAGGAGAGATATTTTTTAACTACAAAGATATTTAAGTTATGAAATATTATATTTATAAGTACCATGTGCACCTTTTGTGAGACCATGAAGTGATTGTGGGATGTGTACGATTTACCCGTAATCCAATACTTACCTTAAAAAAAAAAGAAATCTTGTCACCTATTTATGATGACCCAACCTCATTCCATACCTTGCATGACTGTTATATTAAATCACAACCATAACCACCGCCCTTCACCAATGATCATTGTTTTTTGTACGTTAGTCAATCCGTATCGCATCCATCCCAAGGTTGTGATTTTGATGATGGAGTGTGACCCTTGGAGGGTGACCGATATAGTGGCGGATGAATAGCTCGGCTATCACAAAATGTTTTCGACAAAGCCTATGAATCATTTTCGTGTGATCATTCTAAGTTTTAGACAAAATTTTAGTGAATTCAAACGGAGGATGGCGCCTATGAGGATCGAACCTTGGTCCGTAAAAGAGGTAGAGAAAATGAACGATTATAGGAACAGTCTTCCACTATTGTAGGAATTCAGGTTCCTCTCGTTACTGCTAAAATTCAATGGGTTTGACTCGGTTGTCGCGTTGGAATTCACTTGTACCTTGGATGGGAGCCGAGCCAAGGCGGTACTGCTAGAATTTGAAGTTATAGAAGAATCCATATCATAGGCCATGGGACTAACAACAGTAGGTGAGCAATGGTTTAGAAAGGATAATCTCGAGAAGAAGTTGTGGTATCGGTTCGTGGCTGATAGAAAACAAAAGGTGGATTGGAAGAAAGGACTGCAACTGTTAGGTCCCTATATTACTAGTATAGTCCCTTATTGTTGTTAGTGTAACCCCCTTATTGTTATTATTGTACCCCTGTAACCCCCATATTTTTAATATTGTGCCCTTAAATTATTATTGTTAGGTTGGCTAGGATTACATTGTGGTCCCACTAGGATTACATTGTGGCCCCATGGACTCCTATATATAGAAAGGAGGTTTTGTAATTTGTATCATCCAAGAATTGTTCATTCATGTAATGTATTGGAGGTTTCCCCCTCGAAGTGGCTTATTTCTAAGGTGTTGATATCTCTTTTCTTCTATTTTTGGAGCTGGTTTCACAACATTTGGTATCAGAACTTTAGATTCTAGGGTTTCGCTGCTCCAAACAAGTCATCGTGGAATTTTCGTTATAACATTTTTTCTACGAAGGTTCAGGAGCTGAAATTTTAAGAATGAGTAGAAAAATACTTGGGAACATCTTTGCAAAATTTCAAAGCTTGGTTCGCAATATTTTCGGAGATATGATCTGTGGAAGTTAGGGATTTTTGCAGGCTCCTGAATTTCACTTAAAAAGGTCATCACAGAATTTTCGCTATAATTTTTTTTTCTATGAAGGTTCAGAAGCTTAAATTTTTAGAGTACAAAGCTGAAATCCTGAGGAACATCATCGCAAAATTTTAGAGCTTGTTTCACAATATTTTCGGAGATATGATCTGTGGAAGTTAGGTCTTTTTTAGGTTCCCGAATTTTATCTCAAAGAGGTGATCATGGGAAAATCTTCAAAAATCTCTCTCTGAGTATTGGATTGTAATTATGTAAAAAGTGACTGGAATTACACAGACTTTATTTTCCTTTTTATAAATTTCAGAGCCAAAGGAGAAAACAGTGACACGTGGCAAGTCGTATAAGTTCACTCTACTGAACCAGTCCATAATTAGGTCATTGTGGGAGATTGGACATAACTTTGTCTTGAAGAATCCAAATCAAGTCAGACCTGTGGAATTTGAAAGAAGCTTCAGAGGACTACTACAGGGCCAAATTTTAGATATTGAGGATCTACAAGTATATATATAAGTCAATTTCAATATCGAGCTCCTCAAAAGAAAGTAAAAGGTGTGTTTTTTTTTTTTCCGAATTGCATAAGTCTTGTTTGAAAAATCAAGTTGAATTTATTCCAAGGGCATATTGTAGAATAGATATCGGTGTTGAATTCTCAAATGGCCCATAAAAAGAATTCAACACCCATTTTTTATTAGGCTCTACTATGACTCATGAAGACGAAGAATGGAAACATGACATATCAAAATTACAAGAGAAAGTGCAACAAATTTTGCTCTCGCAAAGAGAAAAATAAATGACATGGAAGTTTTGAAGAAAGGCGTGGAATCTAAGATGGATGGTTTGAAGAATGGCATGGAAGCTAAGATGCATGGCATGGAAACTGGAATGGAATCTAAGATGGATGACATGGAAGCTAAGATGGAAAACATGAAGAAGGATCTAAATGCAGACATGGAAGGTTTGACAAAGTTGATACAAGAAATGTTTCCTAATGGTGAAAAGATAGCAGAGGAAACTCATGATGAGAACAAAATAAATGTTAATCGTGATTCATAAACTCTAATGTTGGAGGGAAGAACCACCATATTCCAAAAATGGATATGAGGAAGTTTGATGGAAAGGATCCTGTAACATGGATACTACAGATGGAGCAATATTTTGATCTCAATAATGTGCAAAACACACAAAAGGTACGCATTTCAACTTTACATTTAGAAAAAAATACATTTGTATGGTATCGATGGCTTTGCTCCAGTAAAAAAATTGTCACTTGGTCAATTTTTATGGAGAAAATGATAGCACATTATGAGGATACAAAGAGCAACACCTTCTTTAGCCAATTGATAAATCTCAAACAAAAGGGTTTAGTGGGGGAGCACATTGAGGACTTCCAAAAATTGAATATAAGGGTAACTGATATTCCAGAGGAACACAAGATTGATCTCTTCATAAGTACTTTAAAGGATAACATCCAACATGAAGTTCGCATTTTGGAACCTGATTCATTGGAGAAGGCATTCAGGTTGGCAAGAAAAATTGAATGTAAAATTATGGCGACAAGGAAGCCTACCACTCACTTCTATAAAGAGGGAAGTGTTGCTACTCATAGATTTCCACAACCTACAAGGTTGACACCACAACAATTGGAAGAAAAAAGAGAAAAAGGGCTTTGCTACAGTTGTGATAGCAAATACACTAAAGGTCATAAGTGCGCTGAGAAGAAATTATTTTACATAGATTGTGAAGAGGAAGAAGAAAATGAACAAGAAGAGGATATACACCAGGAACCACCCCTAGAAGAGGAAGAAATGAATCCGACCATATCGTGTAATGCACTGGCAGGAATTACCACTCCTCAGACTCTCAAGATAGAAGGACATATAAAGAAGAAAAGGGTAATAGTGTTGATTGATTCAGGTAGCACCCATAATTTTATTCATTATAAGGTAGCCAAGGAATTAAATTGTTTCCTATACCCAGCACCAGAATGTCAAGTGATGGTTGCAAATGGAGGAACTACAAATTGCTCTGGAAAATGCCATAATATCAAGCTAACCATGGGGGAATATGTATTGAATAGTCCAATGCATTCCATTCCTATGGGAGGTGCTGATGTTGCACTAGGAGTACAATGGTTACAATCTTTGGGAACGATAGCTTTTAATTTTCAAGAATTTTTCTTGAAATTTTTTTTCAGAAGGAAAGGAAGATGAATTGCGGGGTATTGCAAGGAAGCTGGGAAAGATAATAAGCTCTAATTTCATGAAAAAACTTCTAAAGAAAGAACAACGAGGCGTAATTTCACAATTATGCTCACTAGAAGTTCCAACATCAAAATCATCTATTTTTGCAGATCTCCAAAAAGTCTTGGACAATCATTCCAAGGTGTTTGAAACTCCCAAAGGACTCCCACGTATTCATGATCATGATCATGCTATTCATTTGATTATAGGAAGTGTTCCTCCAAACATCAGTTCTTATATATATCCTTACGTACAAAAGAGCGAAATTGAACGTATGATTGCAGAAATGTTAGAGGCGGGTATAATTCAACCTAGTCAAAGTTCTTTCTCTACTCTTGTAGTATTGGTACACAAGAAGGATGGATCATGGCGCATGTGTCTAGATTATAGGGAGCTCAATAAGCTCACCATTAAAGACAAATTTCCCATTCCTGTGATTGATGAATTATTGGATGAATTACATGGAGCAATTTATTTTACCAAGTTGGATCTTCGTTCGGGATATCATCAAATTAGAATGAAGATTGAAGATATTCCAAAAACAACATTTCGAACTCATGAGGGTCATTATGAATTTTTGGTCATGCCTTTTGGCCTTACCAATGCACCTTCTACATTTCAAGGGTTGATGAATTCCATTTTCAAGCCCTTAGAAAATTTATGCTAGTATTTTTTGATGATATACTAATCTACAACAGGTCTTGGAAGGATCATGTTGAACATGTTGACAGGGTGCTCAAACTATTGCAGGAGAAACAATTATATGCAAAAACATCCAAATGTTTTTTTGGAGTACAAGAGGTGGAATATCTAGGTCATATTATATCTCACGAGGGTGTTAAAGTAGACCCTAACAAAATTAAAGCCATTAAGGAATGGAAAGTCCCCATGACCATAAAGCAGTTGCGAGGATTTCTCGGGTTAACAGGGTATTATCGCAAGTTTGTTAAGAATTATGGGAGAATAGCAGCACCTCTAACAACATTATTGAAGAAAGATGCATTTTCATGGACTCCTGAAGCAACTAAGGCCTTTGAACATCTTAAAGAGGCAATGTACCTAGCACCGGTCTTAGCTACGCCATACTTCACAAAAACCTTTATTGTGGAATGTGATGCCTCAGGAAATGGAATTGGTGTTGTTTTAATGCAAGAAGGAAGACCCATTTCTTTTTAAATTCGTCCAATCAAAGGAAAATATTTAGATAAACCTATTTATGAGAAGGAAATGTTAGCAATACTGTATGCACTAAAGAAATGGAAAACTTACCTAATGGGAAGACATTTCAAGGTAAAAACTGATCATGATAGTCTTAAACACTTTTTGGAACAAAGAATATCTTCAGAAGAGCAGCAAAAATGGGTCACAAAGATGTTGGGTTATGACTTTGAAATAATATACAAAAAATGGAAGCTAACTGTTGTTGCAGATGCACTCTCAAGAAAGAATAAAGAGGTGGAAGCATTTCTTTGTGCCATTTCAATTATCCAACCAAATTGGACAACCGAAGCAAGTGATGAATGGAAGAAGGACGAAGAAGTGTGGACACTCATTCAAAAGTTGCAGCAAGATCCTAGTACATATGATACATATAGTTGGAAAAATGATTCCTTATGGTAAAAAGATCGCTTATATCTTTGTAAGAATTCCCAACTAAAACAAAAGATTCTTTTGGAATTGCACACTTCTCCTTTAGGAGGACACTCAGGATTCTTAAAAACTTACCACAAGGTGAAGAAAGAATTTTTTTGGATGGCCTTAAATCTGATATTCAAAAGTTTGTGGTGGAATGTTTGGTTTTCCAGCAGAATAAAGTTGAGGCAATTAAGACCCCAGGTCTTCTACAACCTTTATCCATTCCAAGTCAATTTTGGGAGGAGATTTCAATGGATTTTATGACAGGTTTACATAAGTCGGAAGGAAAAAGTGTCATCATGGTGGTAGTTGATAGAATTACCAAGTATGCACACTTTTGTGCATTATCTCATAAATTTAAAGAAAGTACAGTTTCTACTACATTTATGGACACAATTCAAAAGCTACATGGAAACCCAAGGGTTATTGTGAGTGACAGAGATCCCATTTTTACTGGAAATTTTTGGACGGAGTTATTTTCTTGTTTGGTTACTCAATTAGCTCATAGCTCATCTTATCATCCTCAATCCAATGGTCAAACTGAGATAGTAAATAAATGTTTGGAAGGATATATTCATTTTTTTGTATATGATAAACAAACACAATGGGTCAAGTGGTTACCTCTCACTGAATGGTGGTATAACACTTCCTTCCATACTGCAACAAAAATAACCCCATTTATGGCACTTTATGGATATCATCCACCATCCATCACATCAGCTTTAAGAGAAAATTTGAAGGTTCAATCAGTGTAAGATCACATCGAGCATCAACAAGAAGTTCTCCAACTCTTAAAGGATAACCTGAATTTAGCACAAAATCGAATGAAACAACAAGCAAATCAACATCACAGCGAGAAAAGTTTTGATGTAGGAGACTGGGTATTTTTACGACTACAACCATACAAACAAATATACCTCAAGCAAGCTAAGAAGGATAATAAATTATCGCCAAAGTACTATGGTCCTTACAAGGTGTTGCAAAAGATTGGTACTATGGCATACAAGTTGGAGCTTCCTGCTTCTTCACGAGTGCATCTAGTTTTCCATGTTTCATGCTTAAAGAAGGTTATAGGAGAAAATATTCTAGTTCAAACAATATTGCTAGAACTTGATGAGGAAGGAAAAATCATATTGGAACCTGAATCAGTCACGGACACAAGAACTCGACAGCTACGGAATCGATCAATTTCAGAGTATCTCATCAAGTGGAAGAACTTACCCACTGAATATTCTACATGGGAGGATGAGAATTTTATACAGAAGCACCCGGAGCTACTCAAGCATTAAGGACAACACTTTTTTGAAGGAGAGGGGCATGTTAGGTCCCTATATTACTAATATAGTCCCTTATTGTTGTTAGTGTAACCCCCTTATTGTTATTATTGTACCCCTGTGACCCCCATATTTTTATTATTGTGCCCTTAAATTATTATTGTTAGGTCGACTAGGATTACATTGTGGCCCCACTAGGATTAAATTTTGGCTCCATGGACTCCTATATATATAAAGGAGGTTTTGTAATTTGTATCATACAAGAATTTTTCATTCATGTAATGTATTGGAGGTTTCCCCCTCGAAGTGGCTTATTTCTAAGGCTTTGTTATCTCTTTTCTTCTATTTTTGGAGCTGTTTTCACAAGATCAGTGCAACGTCGTGCTAGGAAAATGGAAGGACTTGTTGTATATATTACATAAATTCCTCACTTGCGAAGATCGCTACTCATTGGAATTTTTGTACCATATTTGACTGTTGCTACACTTCAAGTCAGACAAGCTTATCAACCTCCCCTATTTTCTTCTAAGAATTTTATAGAAAATTTCGAAAGGAGTTCAGAAAGACAAGACGAGCCAAATTTCATGTAAGTTATACCATCATGGGTTGATTGTAATTTTAGTTAAAAAGGATTTGGACGTCAGGAATATGACCTGGGAAGGATTTTTTAAAGAATTACAGGGAAAAGGCACAGTGAAGGCATTGTTGGCATGGGATAAATTTTAAAATTTACACTTTGGTATGCATAGTTCTAAAAATTCATTAGTCAAGGTGGGTCAAATTTGAAGTGGCTTTGGTAAATTTATTTTGAATGCATTTAAAATGTAGAATTAATTAACTAATTCTATATTTTTAAAAAATTGTTAAACCGTTGCATATTCTACTTATGGGCGATGATAGTTGATTAAATCAACAGTTGAAATCTAATTTCGGACCCCCTATGTGTTTTAAAGTTTAATGGAGGAGGGGGGGTCCGAAATGGGCTATTTTCATTTCCCAGCGGAGGACCACATGGAAAACTGTGGGGAGCTCTCACCCCCCCTCACAATACCGCTCACCGTTGAGGCACCCCTCCAAAATCTGGTTTTGGACCTCGCATGACATATGTAGCAACTTCAACCACGTGCCAGGCGCCAGGGCGACTATACAGGTGCTCAACGGGGGGGTGGGATTTCTTCCACGTTTTTTTTTTCTTTGACACATTGCCTCTGAATGGAGTCTCTGCTAAAATTTTTGGATCACGAGAGCCTACGTAAAAATGCAGTTCTTCCTTCTTCGGAGTGGTTGGGCTACTTGGTTTGATAATGTTAAAATGTGGTAGCTCTTGAAAAGACTCTCAATGAGAGTATTTTGGGTGGTGGTGATGAAGCTTCTCTAAAGGACTGAAACAATGTTGATAATGATGATGATGCATCATTTACTGAAATTAAATGACTTAATGACAGGTTGGGTTCTGAAATTGCATCCTGGAGATGTTATTCATAAACTTAAAATTGCAGGTGCTATACGCTTATGAAAATCATGTTGAGAAAGGATGGAAAATAAAAGTGGAATTGACAGGATTAGAGCTCCAAGACCAGGATGACCCATATCGAAAGGAATCAGGTGGTAAACTTGGCCACAGAGTAGATGTAGATGCTCCACATCCAAAATTAGTTGAGTCTATTGCAAACACTAACATTGAGCTTGTAGCATGTGGGGAGTATCATACTTGTTTTGTTACACTTTCAGATGATTTGTGTACATGGGGAAATGGCACTCATATTTTTTGGATTCTTAGACATGGAAATGAAGTGAGCCACTAGGTTCCGAAAAGGTTAAAGGATCTTTAGAGTTAATTCACATATCTTCAATAGCTCGTGGCATGTGGCACACTGCTATAGTAGTGGAAGTTATGGTTGGATCTTTGAGCTCCAGTAATTGTTCATCATGGAAGATTTTTTCTTGAGGAGATGGTGATAAGGGTCGACTTGGGCATTGGGACAAGGAACCGAGAATTATTCCAACATGTGTAGATGCCATTTTTAACCATAATTTCTATCAAGTAGCCGCTGGACACAGCCTTACAGTTGCTCTGACAGCCTCAGAACATGTATTTACAATGGGAAGCTCTATTCATGGTCATTTGGGAAACCACCAGGCTGATGGAAAGTTCCATGTTCATGTGGAAGGGAAAATTTGTAATTCCTTTGTTGAGGAAATAGCTTGCAGTGCATATCACGTAGTTGTTTCGACCTAAAAAATGAAAGTCTACACTTGGGTAAAAGGATGTGAATGGGAAGCCCTTTTTTTTTGAAGAAATTGACTATATAAATGAGGGGAGAAATGGGACTCTGTTTGCAGAAATGATGAGAAAGGACCTTCCTAGGGTGGTTGTGCCAAAAAAATATTCCAAGTTGAAAGGAAAACTAATTTACAATCTAATTTATGTAATTTTACTCAGTATAACTATGCTATGATGGTTGATGGAAATCACACTCAGTTGAGGTTCTCACAAGTAGAGTCCTCTTTTCCAGGAATACCACAAGTGGGTCCTGAAGCAGTTATTGCAACTACAACTTATGCAGAGGCCTCACCGACAACAGAGGCTAGTAAAATTTCTACAATGAATGGTGTTAGTGATATTTAGACTAATCCGCATATTCCAAAGGGAAACTATGATAATATGGCATAAAAAAGTCAGACTCGGTTAAGCTTCATGCAAGGAAAGTCCACTTTACAAGGTCTATTTCAAACAAGTCCTCAACCTATCTAGACAAATAGGAATGGTGCAAATACCTCACCAACAACAGAGATTGGTGATGCCTTAAATGAAAATAGTGATAACGTTCCTCAACCTCGTCATTTTCATGGGATGGTTTTTCTTTATAATGCTAAGACAAATCATATGTTTGAGCCTTTACAATCTAGACAAATTCCACCCCTCCCATGCAACAAAACACAAAAGTATCTGAAAATTTCTAGCTTGAGACTTGTCCCAATTTAATTCAAATTGAAGAACAAGATGGAATTTCAAATGGTGATTTAGAAGGAACCATCAGGGATAATAAAGTCAAGAATAGAGTCTCTGATTTTTGTTCTATTTTGTAGGAGAGCGAAATGTAACCTGGGTCTTATCCTGTAATATCATGACATTTACCATCTCCATGCTAGAATGTTTCAGTTCACATTGAAAAGAAGGATGGGGATTCCCATCAAGTTTCTCAAACAAGTATCTCTATTCAAGATGAGGATATGCATGATAATATTAGAAATGGAAATCCTAATTTGGTTTGTCGGTTGTAGTTGGAAATCCTAATGTTGTGAAATGAGCTCCAAAAGGAGAAGAAAAGAGATGTCAACACCTTAGAAATAAGCCACTTCGAGGTGGGCAACCTCCAATACATTACATGAATGAATAATTCTTGGATGATTCAAATTAAAAAACCTCCTTTCTATATATAGGAGTCCATGGGGCCACAATGTAATCCTAGCCGACCTAACAATAATAATTTAAGGGCACAATAATAACAATATGGGGGTTACAGGGGTACAATAATAACAATAAGGGGGTTACACTAACAACAATATGGGACTATACTAGTAATATAGGCACCTAACAGTGAAAGGCCTTAGTTGCTTTAGGAGTCCATGAAAATGCATCTTTATTCAATAATGTTGTTAGAGGTGCTTCTATTCTCCCATAATTCTTAACAAACTTTCGATAATACCCTATTAACCCGAGAAATGCTCGCAACTGCTTTATGGTTGTGGGGACTTTCCATTCCTTAATGGCTTTAATTTTGTTAGGGTCTACCTTAACACCCTCGTGAGACACAATATGACCCAGATATTCCACCTCTTGTACTCCAAAGAAACATTTGGATGTTTTTGCATATAATTGTTTCTCCTGCAATAGTTTGAGCACCCTGTCAACATGTTGAACATGATCCTTCAAAGACCTGTTGTAGATTAGTATATCATCAAAAAATACTAGCACAAATTTTCTAAGGGTTTGAAAATGGAATTCATCAACCCTTGAAATGTAGAAGGTGCATTGGTAAGGCCAAAAGGCATGACTAAAAATTCATAATGACCCTCATGAGTTCAAAATGTTGTTTTCAGAATATCTTCAGTCTTCATTCTAATTTTATGATACCCTGAACAAAGATCCAATTTTGTAAAATAAATTGCTCCATGTAATTCATCCAATAATTCATCAATCACAGGAATGGGAAATTTATCTTTAATGGTGAGCTTATTGAGCTCCCTATCATCTGGACACATGCGCCATGATCCATCCTTATTGTGTACCAATACTACAAGAGCAGAGAAAGAACTTTGACTAGCTTGAATTATACCCGCCTCTAACATTTCTGCAATCATACGTTCAATTTTGCTCTTTGGACATAAGGATATCTATATGGCCTGATGTTTGGAGGAACACTTCCTGGAATCAAATGAATAGCATGATCATGATCACGAATAGGTGGGAGTCATTTTGGAGTTTCAAAAACCTTGGAATGATTGTCCAAGAATATTTGGAGATCTACAGAAATAAATGATTTTGATGTTGGAACTTCTAGTGAGCATAATTGTGCAATTATGCCTCGTTGTTATTTCTTTAGAAGATTTGTCATGACATTAAAGCTTATTATCTTTCCCGGCTTCCCTGCAATACCCCATAATTCGACTTCTTTTCCTTCTGAAAAAAATTTCAAGAAAATTTCTTGAAAATTAAAAGCTACCGTCCCCAAAGATTGTAACCATTGTACTCCTAGTACAACATTAGCACCTCCCATAGGAATGGAAAGCATTTAACTATTCAATACATATTCCCCCATGATTAGCTTGATATTATGGCATTTTCCAGAGCAATTTATAGTTCCTCCATTTTCAACCATCACTTGACATTTTGGTGTTGGTTATAGGAAACAATACAATTCCTTGGCTACCTTACAATGAATAAAATTATGGGTACTACCTGAATCAATCAACACTATTACCTTTTTCTTCTTGATATGTCCTTCTATCTTGAGTGTTTGAGGAGTGGTAATTCCTGCCAATGCATTACACGATATGGTCGGACTCATTTCTTCCTCTTCTTGGGTTGGTTCCTGGTGTATATCCTCTTCTTGTTCATTTTCTTCTTCCTCTTCACAACCTATGTAAAATAATTTCTTCTCAGCACACTTATGACCTTTAGTGTATTTGCTATCACAACTGTAGCAAAGCCCTTTTGCTCTTTTTTCTTCCAATTGTTGTGGTGTCAACCTTGTAGGTTGTGGAAATCTAGGAGTAACAACACTTCCCTCTTTATAGAAGTGAGTGGTAGGCTTCCTTGTCGCCATAATTTTACATTCAATTTTTCTTGCCAACCTGAATGCCTTCTCCAATGAATCAGGTTCCAAAACACAAAATTCATGTTGGATGTTATCCTTTAAAGTACCTATGAAGAGATCAATCCTGTGTTCCTCTGGAATATCAGTTACCCTTATATTCAATTTTTGGAAGTCCTCAATGTGCTCCCCCACTAAACCCTTTTGTTTTAGATTTATCAATTGGCTAAAGAAGGTGTTGCTCTTTGTATCCTCATAATGTGCTACCATTTCCTCCGTAAAAATTGACCAAGTGACAATTTTTTTACGAGAGCAAAGCCATCGATACCATACAAATGTATTTTGTTCTAAATGTAAAGTTGCAATGTGTACCTTTTGTGTGTTTTGCACATTATGGAGATCAAAATATTACTCCATCTGTAGTATCCATGTTACAGGATCCTTTCCATCAAACTTCCTCATATCCATTTTTGGAATATGGTGGTTCTTCCCGCCAAAATTAGATTTTATGAAATAACGATTAACATTTATTTTGTTCTCATCATGAGTTTCCTCTACTATCTTTTCACCATTAGGAAACATTTCTTATATCAAAATTTTCAAATCTTCCATATCTGCTTTTAGATCATTCTTCATGTTTTCCATTTTCTCATCGATCTTAGCTTCCATGTCATCCATCTTAGATTCCATGCCAGCTTCCATGCCATCTACCTTAGATTCCATGTCATTATTCAAACCATCCATCTTAGATTCCATGCCTTTCTTCAAAACTTCCATGTCATTTTTTGTTGCTTTTGCGAGAGCGAAATTTGCTGCACTTGATCTTGTAATTTTGATATGTCATGTTGCCATTCTTCGTCTTCATGAGTCATAGTAGAGATTTCTAAAGGCTTAATGGGCGTTGAATTCTTTTTAGGGGCAATTTTAGAATCCAATACTGATATCTATTATACAATATTCCCTTGGAATCAATTCAACTTGATTCTTCAAAAAAGACTTATGCAATTCGGAAAAAAAAATACACACCTTTTACTTGCTTTTGAGGAGCTTCATATTGAAATTGAATTATCTCTATAATTTCAGATCCTAAATATCTAAAATTCAGCTCTATATTAGCCCTCTTAAGCTTCTTTCAAATGACACAGGTTTGATCTGATTTGGATTCTTCAAGACAAAGTTATATCCAATCTCCCACAATGACCGAATTTTGGACTAGTTCAGTAGAGCGAATTTGTACGAATTTCCACGTGTCACTTTTTTCCTCCTTTGGCTCTGAAATTGATAGACTGAAAACTAAAGTCTGTGTGATTGCAGCCAATTTTTACATCATTCCAATCCGATGCTCAGAGAGAGAGCTATGAATATTTTCCCACGATCACCTCTTTGAGATGAAATTCAGAAGCCTTAAAAAGCCCTAACTTCCACAGATCATATCTCCGAAAATTTTGCAAAAAAATATCTGAATTTTTTTGAAAATGTTCCTCTGGATCGTGGCTTCACACTCTAAAAATTTCAGCTTTTGACCCTTCGTAGAAAAAAATTTATTACGAAAATACCATGATGACCTGTTTAGGTTAAATTCAGGAGCCTACAAAATGACCTAACTTGCACATATCATATCTCCGAAAATATTATGAACCAAGCTCTAAAATTTTGCGACGATGTTCCTCAAGATTTTGGCTTCGCACTCTAAAAATTTCAGATTCTAAACCTTTGTAGAAAAAACGTTATAGCGAAAATGGTGATTTACACCTGTTTGGAGCAGTGAAACCCTAGAATCTCAAACCTCTGATACCAAATGTTGTGAAACCAGCTCCAAAAAGAGAATAAAAGAGATGTCAACGCCTTAGAAATAAACTACTTCGAGGGGGAAACCTCCAATACATTACATGAATGAACAATTCTTGGATGATTCAAATTACAAAACCTCCTTTCTATATATAGGAGTCCATGGGGCCACAATGTAATCCTAGCCGACCTAACAATAATAATTTAAGGGCACAATAATAACAATGTCGGGGTTACAAGGGTACAATAATAAAAATAAGGGGGTTACACTAGCAACAATAAGGGACTATACTAGTAATATAGGGACCTAACACTGGACAGATAGGAATGGTGCAAATACCTCACCAACAACAGAGATTGGTGAAGCCTTAAATGAAAATAGTGATAACGTTCCTCAACCTAGTCATTTTCATGGGATGGTTGTTCTTTATGATGCTAAGACAAATCATATGTCTGAGCCTTTAAAATATAAACAATTTCCACCCCTCCCATGCAACAAAACAACAAAAGTATCTGAAAATTTCCATCTTGAGACTTGTCCTGATTTAATTCAAGTTGAAGAACAAGATGGACTTTCAAATGGTGATTTACAAGGAACCATGAGGGATAATAAAGTCAAGAATAGAGTCTTTGATTTGTGTTCTAGTTTGCAGGAGAGAGAAATGTAACCTGGGTCTTGGCCTGTAAGATCATGACATTTACCATCTCCAGGCTAGAATGTTTCAGTTCACATTAAAAATAAGGATGGGGATTCCCATCAAGTTTCTCAAACAAGTATCTCTATTCAAGATGAGGATATGCATAATAATATTAGAAATGGAAATCTTAATTTTGTTTGTCAGTTGCAGTTGGAAAACGAAATAGAGCCTGCATCTCAGTTTGTGATATTTAAGCAATCCCTGCCTACAAGAGAAGTAGAAACAAAGAAGGTAACTGAAGAATTCCTCTTTTCGGAAGCCTCTAGTCTTGAGAAGGGTTTGGATCTTGGTCAATATAAAGTACATGATAGAGCTTGCACCAAAGTTTGCCAAGGAAGTATGAATATCCAGAGTGGCTATTCATGTGACAAGGTCCAATCCATATTATCTAATGTGACTGCTTGCCAGGAATCCAAAATTGGAATCAAATTTAATCCTGAAGACCATGATTGTCCTGTTGATTCCTTATGTTCTTCCAACAATAATCAAGATAGTGCCACTGATACTCTTATCATTTCTTCTCTACTGTCAGGCTTCCCTTCCCGTGAAGTTGCTCCTTCAGTTATAGAGCACATATATAAAGATAAAAATGATTCTTCATTATGTAATGTGAATTTGTCTCACATCTCTGCTACACTAGAAGAGAAAATTAATTTTGAGCTCAAATGTGATGGTAAAGAAGTAAAAGTTAATGGAAGAATCCCTTTGTCTGCCAATTACAGGTTGTTGAATTCTTCTTCTCAGGAAATATCACAGAAACATGTCAAAGGATGTAGGTGTTCAATGGCTGGTCCAAAGAAACTGACACCCTTGCCTATGTTATTTTATGTATCGGATGATGCAGCAAAGAAGGATAACAACAGTCCAGAAGGGAAATATGGAGTTGGCATGTTAGAAGCAATAGTTCCAGTGTTGCATTAGAATTAATGATCCAGAAAAGGCAGTTTGAGTGGCAGAGTCAGATGTCAGAATCATTTAACTTTGCCTCTTCAAGACCACCTCAGCCACCTTCAGCCTACTTTTTGATTTACAAAGAGTTTCCAAAGTTAAAAGCCACATGCAGTGATTACCAGATGTATTTTTCTTGGCCCTTTTCATGGCCACACTTGTCCAATTTCTTCTTAAATTGTAATCAATGAAAATTTTCCGAAGAGATAAGGAAACCGACTTAGTATTTAGTTAAATACTGAATGCCTTAGCAATGCCAAGGGTTGGTTGATTGGACCCTATTGAAACCTGCATTATAAGAACTATTGTACTGGAGCACTGTGATTTTTGGAAGTTGGAGCATCAATAGTAAGAAACCATTTGCAGGATACTTGAGTTGTGTTTGTCTAGTGATGTGATTCTCTTCTCTATGTTGAATGTTTTCACTGTTTTTCCTCACTGCGCATCATTTTATCTGATTGTAAAATAGAAATTTTAGATTAAGATTTTTTTTTGGAGCACCTTAATTCTATCTATGATTACACTCTAAATGTTTTCTTCATGAAGTCTTGTTAAGAAATTCTTAATTGATTTTTAACCACTACTGAAAACTCATTGCTTCTTTCACCTCACAATATCTGCAGCTGTAAGATCTAACACACACAGTTAACTTTCCCTGTGATTCTTTTAAACCTTTGATGCAACAAAACCAACCCCTTTTTGACTCCATAGCCCAATGGATTAGTTTTCAGTAGACCTGCTCATCCAACCAACAAAATCAATCAAAACAACCAATTTTCACCATCACTGTAACTAGCCTAATATCAGCATTTATAACCATCGGGCTAAATCGTAAAAATAGAGAGAACCCTCTCTGAGTCTAAGGCTAGGTCCTAGATTCCAAAGTGGTTTTATGTTGTCCTCTATCGTTTATTCTTGCCAATATTATAAATTATAGGGCCACAACATAATGACAACCATAGTGGGGATTTACTAAAAGAGATTAATATTTCATCAGAACTCAGAAACCCCAGTGAAAATTGTGTGATTCAAGTATGTTCCGGGATTGGTATCTGGTTGTTGATGGTGGACAAACAGCTAGACACAAGAAGGTTGAAATAATCTAGCTGGTGACTCCATAGTTTTCAGTTGACCTAAAGGCTCCACTGGTAGAAAAATCCATATTGGTTTTGAACATTCAATGACTCCATTCTTTAATTTATTGACAAGATAAATTCAAGGATACAACGTAGGTATGCTCCAATGAACAAAGATCACATTCCTGGATTCCCACACAAAATGCCTTGGGTAAATTGGCAAAGAAATCTTCTTATTTTTCAAGATGAGAATGTTAATGATGTTATGTTACATCTCATTAAATTTCATATGCATTCATGGAAGTTGAAGGTCTAATGGCATGAGGATTTCCTCATGATGATGTTCATGGCAACGTTAGAAGGGAAAGTGAGGGAATGGTATGAAGGTTTGAACCCTGGTAGTTTGTTTACTTTAAAATATTTCCACAAGGTGTTTTATGAGAATTATAAATAATATTCTCCATCTTTATCATTAGCTGAAAATTGTTGTGATTAGTCTGAGGATCTCATACAATACCTTGTAAATATTGATGAAGATCTAGGAAATTGACATCCTGAGGATATCTTAGAAGAATTTTGTGAATTTAATTCTCAAGTTAACTGTCATGATAACCAAGAGAAGTTAGTTGAAAATGAAAGCAATCAAGAAAGGAAAGAAGATCCATAGGATCTCTCTGTGGGGACAAATGATAATTCATCTTCTCTTTTGTGTGAGGCTAAAGAATACATTCAGTGTCATGATCATTCTTCACAAGAGAAAGAAAATAATTGTTGTTTAATCTAAAGAAAGCAAAGGTTGCCTACTCCTTTAACTGAAGAATAAATTAATCAAATTCTATGCATGCAACCAGCCTCTCAATCTTTATGTGATCAGGAGATTAATCCTATTTGTTCTACTGTTGATTTATGTACTGAAGTATTTCCTCATGAAGAAACATATGTAGAACAGATTGATATTGATGTTGTTTTACGTTCTGAAGAAGGCTTATTTCCAGAAAGTTCTTATGTTCATCAAAATGATGGCCTTCAAATAGAATTCAGCCTACTCAATCGAGACATATCAGGTTTTCTTGAGGACAACATATTGGCATACAATGAAGATGCCATATCAGATGACCATGAATAATGTGTAGATATTCTCTTTGAGAAGGATCCTGAGCATGACAAATTGGAACAAAGAGCAGTCCTAGATGAAGCTTGTTATTTAAATCCTCAGGGCCAAGTATTGTTCCAAGATCCTTTTTCTGGTTTCTTAGAATCATCTAAAGAAGGAGTATGCGATGCCATGTATGGTTTGTTGTAGAGTTTAAGGAAAATTTTGAACACTTATTTTCAACGGAAATTGCAAGGGGTGTGGCTATTTTCCTTTTTCTGCTAGCTCAAAAAGGTGAACAAGAATCAATAATGCAGTCATTTACTTGATTGGTTATATTGGAAAAAAGAGTTCACTTATTGTATATATCACTTCTAAGTTAGATCAAGGTAGGTAGGCATGCAAATAAGTTCAGTATCTGAGCATCTTTCCATTTTTAGTTTTAGATTTCTTTTCATTTTTAGATCAGTGTGTTTCACACTTTAGTTTCAGCACAGTTCTGGTTTCACCATTCAAATTTTCAAGGTGTAGCAATGATTTATGGCAGATAGTTTTCAATGCATATTTCAAAGGTAGTTTTAGTTCAGATTTATAGTATGAAAATAAGCCGACTGGACAAGCATGTGGTCTATTTTTATCAGTCAAAGTCAGAGGAAATAATCAGCAAACTTCCCATCACTGAGGTGCCTGAAAAATCAAGATACAAGTTGTGGGATCATCCCAATGGATAAGGCACTAATTTACGAATCCAGAGATCTGAGATTCTTGACACCTCCTCCAGAGCTTCCATCCCCAGAAGGAGCCAATGTTGGCGTGGGATAAATTTTAAAATTTACATTTTGGTATGCATAGTTTTAAAAATTCATTAGTAAAGGTGGGTCAAATTTGAAGTGGCTTTGGTAAAGTTATTTCGAATGAAATTGAATGTATTTAAAATGTGGAATTAATTAACTAATTCTATATTTTAAAAAAATTGTTAAACTATTGCATATTCTTCTTATGGGCGATGATAGTTGATTAAAATCAATGGTTCCAATCTAATTTCGGACCCCTTGGTGTTTCAAAGTTTGATGTAGAAGGGGGGGGGGGGGTCCAAAAAAGGGTTGTTTTCATTTACCAGCCAAGGACCACATGGAAAATTGTGGGGAGTTCGCACCCCCCCCCCTCACAATACCGTTCACCATTGAGGCACCCCTCCAAAATCTGATTTTGGACCTCACATGACATACGCAGGAAGTTCAGCCACGTTCCAGGCACCAAGGTGACTGTACAAGTGCTTAGCGGGGGGGTTTTATTCCACGTTTTGTTTTTTTTTTACACATCGCCTCTGAATGGAGTTTTTGCTAAAAATTTTGGATGAGGAGAGCATGTGTAAATACACAGGTCTTCCTTCTCCGGAGTGGTTGGGCTCCTTGGTTTGATAATGTTTAGATGCGGTAGCTCTTGAAAATACTCTCGATGAGAGTAATTTAGGTGGCAGTGATGAAGCTTCTCTAAAGGAGAGAAACAACGTTGATAATGATGATGATGCATCATTTACTAAAATTAAACGACTTAACGACTGGTTGGGTTCTGAAATTGCATCCTGGAGATGTTATTCATAAACTTAAAACGGCAGGTGTTGGACGCTTATGAAAATCCTGTTGAGAAAGGATGGAAAATAAAAGTGGAATTGACAGGATTAGAGCTCCAAGACCAAGATGATCCATATCGAGAGGAATGAGGAGGTGAACTTGGCCATGGAGTAGATGTAGATGCTCCACATCCAAAATTAGTTGAGGCTCTTGCAAACACTAACATTGAGCTTGTAGCATGTGCGGAGTATCATACTTGTGCTATTACACTTTCAGATGATTTGTGTACACGGGGAAGTGGCACTCATAATTTTGGGATTATTGGACATGGAAATGAAGTGAGCCACTAGGTTCTGAAAAGGTTAATGGATATTTAGAGGGAATTCACATATCTTCAATAGCTTGTAGAGTGTGGCACACTGCTGCAGTAGTGGAAGTTATGGTGGGATCTTTGAGTTCCAGTAATTTTTCATCATGGAAGCTTTTTACTTGAGGAGATGGTGATAAGGGTAGACTTGGGCATGGGGAAAAGGAACCAAGACTTATTACAACACATGTATATGCCCTTTTTAACCATAATTTCTATTAAGTAGCTGCTGCACATAGCCTTACAGTTTCTCTAACAGCCTTAGAACATGTATTTATAATGGGCAGCTCGGTTCATGGTCAATTAGGAAACCACTAGGCAGATGGCAAGTTCCCTGTTCGTGTGGAAGGGAAAATTCGTAATGCCTTTGTTGGGTAAATAGCCTACTATGCATATTACGTAGTTGTTGTGACCTAAAAAATAAAAGTCTACACTTGGGGAAAAGGATATGAATGGGCAACCCTGTTTTTTCTTTAAGACATTGACTATATAAACGAGGGGAAAAATGGGACTCTATTTGCATAAAATATGAGAAAGGACCTTCCTCATGTGGTTGTGCCAAAAACATATTCCAAGTTGAAAGGAAAACTAATTTACAGTCTAATTTCTGTCAGGTTAGTCAGTATAACTATGCTACGATGGTTGATGGAAATCACACTTAGTTGAGGTTCTCGCAAGTAGAGTCATCTTTGCCAGGAATACCACAAGTGCGTTTTGAAGTAGTTATTGCAACTGCAACTTATACAGAAACCTCACCGGCAATAGAGGCTGGTAAAATTTCTATAATGAATGGTGTTAGTGATATTCAGACTAATCTGCATATTCCAAAGGGAAACTATGGTAAGATGGTAGAATAAAGTCAGAATCGATTAAGCTTCATGCAAGGAAAGTCCACTTCACAAGATCTATGTCAAACAGGTCCTCAACCTATCTGGACAGATAGGAATGGTGAAAATACCTCACCAACAACAGAGATTGGTGAAGCCTTAAATGCAAATAGTGATAACGTTCCTCAACCTAGTCATTTTCATGGGATGGTTGTTATTTATGATGCTAAGATAAATCATATTTCTGAGCCTTTACAATCTAAACAATTTCCACCCTTCCCATGCAGCAAAACAACAAAATTATCTAAAAATTCCAACTTGAGACTTGTCCTGAATTAATTCAAATTGAATAACAGGATGGAATTTCAAATGGTGATTTAGAAGGAACCATGAGGGATGATAAAGTCAATAATAGAGTCTTTGATTTGTGTTATAGTTTGCAGGAGAGTGAAATGTAACCTGGGTCTTGGCCTGTAAGATCGGGACATTTACCATCCCTAGGCCAGAATGTTTCAGTTCACATTGAAAAGAAGGATGGGGATT
Source organism: Pinus albicaulis (assembly GCA_034641835.2). NCBI lineage: Eukaryota > Viridiplantae > Streptophyta > Pinopsida > Pinales > Pinaceae > Pinus > Pinus albicaulis. The sequence continues at coordinate 93,009,183 of CM076584.1, read as the reverse complement.
CCCATCAAGTTTCTATAACAAGTATCTCTATTCAAGATGAGGATTTTCATGATAATATTAGAAATGGAAATATTAATTTGGTTTGTCAGTTTCAGTTGGAAAACGAAATAGAGCCTGCATCTCAGCTTGTGATATTTGAGCAATCCTTGCCTACAAGAGAAGGAGAAACAAAGAAGGTAACCGAAGAATTCCTCTGTTCAGAAGCCTCTAGTCTTGAGAAGGTTTTGGATCTTGGTCAATATAAAGTACATGATAGAGCTTGCACCAAATTTTGCCAAGGAAGTATGAATATCAAGAGTAGCTATTCAAGTGACAGGGTCCAATCCATATTATCTAATGTGACTACTTGCTTGGAATCCAAAACTGGAATCAAGTTTAATCTCGAAGAGCAAGATTGTCCTGTCAATGCCTTAATTTCTTCCAACAATAATCAAGATAGTACCACTGATACACTTATTATTTATTCTCTACTTTCAGGCTTCCCTTCTCGTGAAGTTTCTCCTTCAGTTATAGAATACATATATGAAGATAAAATTGATTCTTCATTATGTAATGTGAATTTTTCTCATAGATCTGCTACACTAGAAGAAAAAATGAAGTCTAAGCTCAAATTTTTTGGTAAAGAAGTAAAATTTAATGGAAGAAGCCCTTTGTTTTCCAATTACAGGCTATTGAATTCTGCTTCTCAAGAAATATCACAGAAACATGTCAAAGGAGAAGGAGAAGAAGAACAACAGAGAAGGATAACAACAGTCCAGAAGGACAAGATGGAGTTGGAATGTTAGAAGCAGCAGTGCCAACACCACATTAGAATTAATGATCCAGTAAAGGTGATCCGAGTAGCAGAGCCAGATGTCAGAATCATTTATCGTTGCCTCTTCGAGACCACCTCAGCTAACTTTAGCCTACTTTTTTATTTACGAAGAGTTACAAAAGTTAAAAGCCACAGGTGGTGATTGCTAGATGTATTTGTCTTGGCCCTTTGCATGGTCACACTTGTCCAATTTCTGCTTAAATTGTAATCAATGAAAAGTTGCCTACTAGATGCCTTAGCAGTATCAAGGGTTGGTTGATTGGACCTTGTTGAAACCTGCATTGTAAGAACTATTGTACTAGAGAACTATGATTTTTTGAAGTTGGACCATCAATAGTAAGAAACCATTTGCAGGATACTTGAGTTGTGTCTGTCTAGTGATGTGATTCTCTTCTCTATGTTGAATGTTTCCACTATTTTTCCTCACCGCATATCATTTTATCTGACTGTAAAACAGAAATTTTAGATTAATATTTTCTATTGGAGTGCCTTAATTATGTTTGTGATTACAATCTGAATGTTTTCTTCATGAAGTCTGGTTAAGAAATTCTTAATTGCTTTTTAACCACTACTGAAAATTCACTGCTTCTTTCACCTCACAATATTTGTTGCTTTAAGATCCAACACACACAGTTAGCTTGCCCTATGATTATTTTGAACCTTTGATGCAACAAATCCAACCCCTGTTTGACTCCATAGCCCAATGGATTAGTCTGCAGATCTGCTCATCCAACCAACAAAATCAATCAAAAAAACTAGTTTTCACCATCACTGTAACTAGCCTAATATCAACATTTATAACCATCAAGCTAAATCGTAAAAACAAATAGAGCCCTCTCTGAGTCTAGGAAGGCTAGGTCCTAGATTCCAAAGTGGTTTTATGTTGTCTTCTATCGTTTATTATTTCCAACCTTATAAATTATAAGGCCACAACAAGCGTTGAGCAAGAAGAGTGCAAGAAAGAAAAGGAAGCCTGAAACCCTAACCCCGTGCCCTACCAAGACTAAGAGAGGAGAAAATTTAGTGTAGGTAGAGGAGCAAAGACTCATCGTTAATACCTATCGTTGAAACCCCATCCACATCAAAGAGAACAACTCAGATTTCGGCCAAGAAGAAGACTGCATCTTCAAAGGAAGGTCACGTTTAGTCGACCTCTCTGATATATGTGGATGATTCACAGCATAATTCACCGATTGACAACAACCTTTCACTCCTTGCTAAGGCTGCAGCCCACATAGTTGTCAATGAAGGCTGTGTAGATGAATAAGATGTCACACCCTTGTCAGTTTTACTCAGAAAAGTGAAGAAAAGGAAAACAATGCCGACACCCAGTGCAAGTGCAAGCAAAGACCCGACAACGGGTCAAATGGACGCTGGAGTGCAGGGTACAAAGACCCTTGGTGATATTGAATTGCAGGAAATTGATGGCCAGGGTGATATCGGCCCTGATGATGCCAGCATGTGTCTAGAGTCAACTACCGAGAAAAATCATGTACAAGAAGAATTGGGTGAAGAAGACTCCACTCTCCACCTGAATAGTCAGATAGAAGAGCTCAAGCAGTGTATTTATGGGTTGGAGATACTAAACCAAACCATGAAAGAGCAAGGGATATTGCAGAAACAAAAAAAATACATAGTTAACAGAGGAAGTGAAAGAATAGAAACGAGAAGTGAAGATATGGTAATTCTAAAAATCAAAATGCTACGGGCGTCTCAGAAATGTGACCAAGTGACTCAAGAAGGCTCAAGGAAAGAAGACGAGGACAATGAAAGCAGGGATTAACATACAAATATAGGATTGAAGGAATGCTTCCTTGTTTTTTTTTTTTTGCAGCAAGTAAAGGTTGTGCGAGGACACACAACAAGATAGGGATGGGAGGATGTTGGTAGGATAAATTGCTCCATTTTTAACCTCTATCCTATTCTAGATACATGACATAAAACCTCTGTTTCAACCTTGGAACCCATTCATTCCTACATTTTTTTCGGAACCATGCCCATTCCTGCAATCTCTTTATATTTTCATATTTAAGGCTTGTCATGGACTTTATTATTTATTTATGGATTTTATACCTTTAAAATGATCTTTGCAACTAATATTTATTATTTCCTTTTGGCTCGAGGGGTCCTGACCCATGTTCAGTGTGCAAGGTTTGCCAACAAACCCCTATACTACTGGCCCTTTCGGTAGTGACCCGCTTGCGCATGTCACAGTCTCACCCGAAGTAGTATGGGTGGGTGCTGGAACCAGGTTTCCGCACCCTGAGAAAGGAAGGGTAAGGCAAGCAGGGCTGCATTCTGTTCATATTACCTTATCTCTACGTAGGGTTAAATATGTATCCAATTGCATCCACGTGCACTAGATCTACAATTATATGCTTTTCATAACATCAACACAACGTTACATAACCAGAACAGAACATATCTAGATCCAATTCAATACATAGACTTTCGTAGCATGATATAACCAGAGCGGAACATATCCAATCATTCAATATATAGACCTTCGCAGCGCAAAGAAAAAAAATGCATAACACAGTAATTACTAGAAATTAATTCAATAGTAATCACAGATTCAGATCTAATAATCCTGCATATTCATTCATTCATCAACCTTTCCTTTCAATTCCCTTCCCAACCTACGCACACAGCAGCAGGGTCCACACACAGCTAGACTAGGATCTCCACACACACAGCCAGCAAGATTCCATTCCCAAAAAACCCAAACAGATCGCTTACACAATAGATCGCATCAATAGCTCATCAAATCCTACCTCTTACAATCCGAAATGCCTCTCTATTTATACCAATATAGCTTTAACATTCCTATGGTCCACAACCCATGGTTTTTGGACCCCTAGTTTACCCTTTAACCCATTACAATGCGTTCGGGGCTTTGACCTACCCCAAAACCCCTGCACTATACTAAATATAATAAAAAATAACCAAAATGGACCAGTTTCATAGCTTGTTAGGAGACCCCATTCCAACAGTCCCCCAACACAATCTTGTGACTCGTCCCAAGTCACTTTGGTGGTGCACCTTCAATCTGCGCACGCAAGGTAGCCAGGGTGTGGAGTGGTGGAAGCACTTCCTTGCTTTGGGTCGCAGCGTGTTGCATAATATTGATCATCGTCAGAGAAGCAGGCCCATCGATATCCACACCAACTCGTTCCAACAATTGGTGGAGGCGTGCAATGGCGGAATGCACATCATGTGCAAGATGGAGTGCAGCATCAGACCATGGTTTCAAATTTTTGCACACAATATTCTTGGAGTGATGAAGGTCCTCAATCCTGTGTATGGCAGCCAGGCACTGCGCGGGGGTGGGGAGAGGTGTGGAGGCCCGAACTCAATCTAGAACATCTTCTGCCTGCTTCAATTCCCATTGGGCATGTTGAAGCGTGGGGTGGTGATGTGCTATCGTCCATAGCTGCATAGCATCTTCAATAAATTGGGCTCCCTGTGCCAGTTGTTCCTGAATAATGCGTGTTGCGTTAGTGACCACGTCAATTCGTTGGGCTCGTTCTTCTGGAGGCATGACATATTGCTTGCGCCTTTCTTGGTCATGGCGGTGCACTTCTTGCATTATTCTTGTAGACAGTCTTTGTAGCTCTATATTAGATAGCTGCGCTAAGTCTACTTGAATGTCCCCATTAATTGGTTCAGAAGTGTGAATTATGGCAGTGCGAGGGAGTGAACATACGTTGCTTCTAGTAGGCGGGGTCTGGAAATGGCAGAGATGTCGCAGCAGGTCTCGATACTGTAGCGTTCCTGCCGAAATTGGTTCACAGATAATCCTTCCGAGCGGCAGCCCGCGCACACTCCTATTACTGCACTCAGCGTCTCCCAGTCCTCTTATCAGTTTCTCCTATTAGTTGGGATCCATAACAGAGAGACGAGCATTATATAACGTATGAATAACTATAAAAAACCATAATGTGGGTAGCCAATATTGCTTGATAGTTGAATAAATAGCCCGACCCAATGTCTTCCAGCCATCCGTGCCCCAACTGAAGCTACTTAATGGCGAGGTAGCTCGCATGTGGCGTGTACCCTCGATCCGTCGAACTGTGCTTATCATAAATGGTGATATTGATGATCTGCCGCCCATTTTCTGTGTTTGTAAGTGTCTTTTCTCATTAACTTGGGATGTGCTGATGTTCTTTCTTCGTGTCCAAGGTCGTGTCCCTAAAATTTCAGAGCGTAGCTGATGTTTTGAGGTCGTTTTTGTATCTTGATAGAGGGTTGACATGAGGAAAACCTGTAAGGTGATAGGAGTCTTTTCGAAGCATTTATGCCATTCGTGGATGGAACATTCTTGTGTGAGATGGCTGCATCATACATCCGTAGGTGGTTTATCTCTTGAGATTCTCGCAGATTCTCCTGGATAGACATGATTGTAGACAGGTCCATAATCCTATGTGCGCTAAGGTCAGTGGTACTCTGGTAAGTCTGGTTGGGCAAGGGTCAAGCGCACCCTTGATTGTTGCACGTTAGCAGGTAACCATGTGGGTCGGCCGACCTTGGGGCCCATCTGGCTAAGGGAATTTCTATACACAAGATCACCCTACTCCAATACTTCCTCCGAGTAGGGGAGACAGGTCCCTGCGTAGGTGCTTCATATCGGGTTAGCGGTAGTGCTTCAGACCTACATTCCGTGAAACCCTTAGGCTTCACAGGCTTCTGAGTTTCATTTGTGCCCTCTTGGCAAGGCAAGGTTCTTTCTATGGTAGAGATGTGACGGAAGTTTTTGATGATCTGAAGGCTGCAAAGCGTTGAAACCTCATGTAGCCGGCTCAGCCAATTCTCCAGCTCCTCATCGGAGTCGGAAAAACATTCATTGTCTTTTCCCAACAGAGCATCCCTTCATCCGTGGGGTTAACCCGATCTTCATATTACGCAGTGATCTTATAAATATGATCTAATTCTTCCTTCGTATGGACAGGCTCGGTATAACGGGTACCTTCCGCAGGATCCAGGGGTACTATGACACGCGTGCCTTCACTTTTAAACACCATGCTTCGTTTCTTGAGGTTGATAATACCTCCCATGTCCATTGTCCAATCTAGTCCAAGGAGCGTAGGGTAGGGGTCCGTATCTTCAGCTATCTCAATTACTTCAAAGTCAGCTAGGACCCTTGCCCCTACAATGTCAACCATAACTTTTGGTAACCTACCCAAGGGAATAATTTTCTGTTGATTTTCCATGCGCAGCTGGATAGTGGACCATTCCCATTTGGGCTTCCCCATTCGTTGCCAGGTATGCTTAGGTAAAACATTGGCATCAGATCCAAGATCTAAGATAACCTGATCCATTTCATAGTCTCTGATTTGTGCAGTTAGCCACATTTCTCTCCCTATGCATTTCTTAGAGCTGTACAGTTTGTGCATTTCCTTGGTCTCAGGAATCAAGGTGGGCCGAGCTACGCAGGTATTCATTAAGGCTAGGAGGTTTCTTACGGCCTGCAGGTTCCTGAGCAATTTTAGACATGCCTTCAAAAAGGTCTCAATTTCTCCCTCGCTCTGAGACTGCGCAGGGGCTGCTAGTAGTGCCTGTTCTTCGCAGGATACCTCTTTGCTTCCCTTGGTGTCTAGCCCGCTACGTGTTATGACCTTTACACTTGGATTTGCTTCTTGTAGCTCAATTTTAACCCTCTGTACGTTCTGCGTAGGGGTAGGTTTCTTTTCCTGCATTCTGGCTATTAAGATCGGATAGTCTTCTACCTCATGGTCCAGCTATTTGTAGTATTTACACGATGGCCTGGTGGGATTATGGCATTATCTGGCAAAGTGCCCTATTTTTCCATAGTTATAACATATAAGTTGACCTCGTCCTCGACCTGCGCTTCCTCCCCAACCTCCTCTGCCTCAGGCTGGTGATCCTCCAAAGTGCACAGCCAGTATTGGCGATGCAGGGTCTAATTGCACCCGACATAGGTTCCCGCGATCCATCATCAAGTCATACGTTCAACAATTCTGCTTTTCATGTCCTACAGATCGACAGAATCGGCACCATTGTTGTTTTAGCTTTGGGACATATGTGCCTAGTCGAGGGTAATGGTTCATATCGTGTAGGCCTGCTACCCGACAATCATTACACCATAGTGCAGATCCGCTTGATCCTAGTCACAACAGGACAGGTTCCCTACTTACCCCTAGGCGTAGCGGGCTAGGTCCTTCGGCTTGCATATAATCAGTCAGCAGAGGGCACTGATCCTGTGTGTGACCAGACACTCGACAATGTATACACCAGAGATCCGCGCAGATGTCTTTTCCTCGCTCTTTTCGTAGGTTCTGTATCTCTATGTGCATAGCCCCAAGTTGTTCCTGGATGTGTTGTACTCCTACTGAGGTATCTTCCCGGGGAGCAGCTTCGAACTTCATAGCGGCTTCTACAGCTTTCTCCTGCAATTCAAAGGTCTGCTGATTCATTAGTGTGCACAGGTGAGGTAACAACATGGCGATGAACCATTCCGTATGTTTTCTATCATCATACTCGAACCCTCCTTCCCTAATTGCCTTCTTTAACCATTGATCCGCCTCCCATACTAATTCAGATGCACCTTGTTTGAATTCCTTTACGTCTGCTACTAGCTAGGAATAAGACTTCGGCTTGCGAAATTGTTGCTTCAGAGAATCCTTAATATCTTGAATGGAGGCGGTTCCATTCTGGGCAACATATTGCATATACCAATCCAGAGCTCTGTCTTCGAATGCTAAAGACAGTTGCGCCCTTTTTATTGTAACACTTGCCACATTCTGCGCAATCTAGATAGAGTCCGCAATGAACCAAAATCGATCCATGTCCTCATCTCCTACCCCTTTGAAGGTAGGTAGTTTCAAATGCGCAGCCATATCACTATCCAGGTACGACGTTATAGGCGAATTCTTACCCTTGCATGCCCTAGGTGGTGATGTAGCCGGTTCCTTCACCGGGCTATAGGCGGCCCTTCCTCAGTCAAGGTTGGTCCGATAATACTCACCACTGCGTGTCGCTCTCCCATCTGGATATGAGGTCATTCAGTCAGTATGGCTACATAGAATGCTCTTCTCACATAGCAACTTATTGATCAGTAATGGTAACATCCTCAGAAACTTACCCCGAAATCCTTTGAAGAATCGTCACTCAGCCTCAGAGTATGATACAAACTGATCAATGGCAAACTTTGTCACAAATCTTCCTAGCACACTATCCACCCAGTGATCCACCGTGCATGTAATATTATTATCAGTTCTTTCCAACTGTTCAAGCAGATCTGGAGTCCACTGAGTGACTCGCTCATCCTTTCAGCACTTCTGGAATTCTACCATCCTGGCCAGCCAATCTTGAAGCTCAATTGCAAAGGTTACAAAGAATATTTCGTAGCTTTCAGTAAGAACATACCTATTTTTCCATTTTTCTGCCGTTAACTTTTCACTTCGGTTTTCTTTTACTGCAAACTCATGGATCTGCCTTTCAAACCAATCCTCGATATATTTTCTTTCAGGCTTCCATTATTCTCTTGTCATTACCCGATCCCTTTCTCAGATCCCTTCCGGTCCCGGCAACGGAACCATTTGTTGGCTCGAGGGGTCCTGACCTAGGTTTGGTGTGCAAGGTTTGCCAACAAACCCCTATACTACTAGCCCTTTCGGTAGTGACCCGCTTGCGCAGGTCACAATCTCACCCGAGGTAGTATGGGTGGGTGCTGGAACTAGGTTTCCGCACCCTAAGAAAGGAAGGGTAAGGCAAGCAGGGCTGCGTTCTATTCAGATTACCTTGTCTCTACGCAAGGTTAAATGTGTATCCAATTGCATCCACGTGCACTAGATCTACAATTATATGCTTTTCATAACATCAACAGAACGTTACATAACCAGAAAAGACAGATCTAGATAAAAGTCAATACATAGAATTTCGCAACATGATATAACTAGAGCGAAACAGATCCAATCATTCAATATACAGACCTTCGCAGCACAAAGACAGAAAATGCATAACACAGTAATTACCAACAATTCATTCAATAGTACTCATAGATTCAGATCTAATAATCCTGCGTATTCATTGATTCATTAAACTTTCCTTTCAATTCCCTTCCCAACCTGCGTACACAGCAACAGGGTCCACACATAGCTGGACTAGGATCTCCGTGCACACAACCAGCAAGAGTCCATTCCCCAAAAACCCAAACAGATTGCTTACACAACAGATCGCATCAATAGCTCATCAAATCCTACCTCTTACAATCCAAAATGCCTCTCTATTTATACCAATATAGCTTTAACATTCCTATGGTCCGAAACCCATGGTTTTCGGACCCCTAGTTTACCCTTTAACCCATTATAATGCATTCGGGGCTTTGGCCTGCCCCAAAACCCCTGCGCTATACTAAATATAATTAAAAATAACCAAAATGGACCAGTTTCGTAGCTTGTTAAGAGACCCCGTTCCAACATTTCCTAAAGTAGTTGATGAACAACGTATTAATCATTATGGTAGAATGGATGAGTGTAGATAATATTCATGCACCAGATGGCAGTTCCTGCACTCTCGTGACAACTCACCAACTATGCGGTTCTTTCGTTAAATATCATCTCATCTCGAGTTGGGCTCGAAGCAGGAGATAAATCAACATATATTAAAGATTAGGACTCTGACCATATGCCGTAGATTAACATTTTGTAACAATCAAAAGGCTTAGTTTAAAATGTTGTTATATTTTTGTTACGGTCGTAACCTTAAGGGATTGTATTTAATGTAGAACTCTGATAGGAAATAACTAGCAATGCTACAACAATTTTGTGAATTGTAATTCTCCTGGTATATCCCTCTTTATGGGCTGGATTTTGTCTCATGGTGTACATTTTTTGCTTTGGAATATGATACAAAGGATCGTGCCATGTTATTTTATTTCTACGTTTTAATCTTATGGTGATGCGTTGGTTAAGAAGTTGAGTTTCTAGATTTTGTAACAGGGAAACAAGTTGGTTGGCTCAAACCCAACCAACCCAGTTCGTTCTCCCTTTGTTAAAGGTGTGTTGATTTGATTTAAATGCAAAGCATAATTTAATTATCTATAACGATTCTTTCATAAGTAACAGATTTGATTTCATTGCAATTGTGTGTTACGAATCCATGGCTTGTAGGCTTAGTTGCGTTTGATTTTAACTTGCATAATTTTTCCCTTTTGATGCTTGATTTATTTATGCGAGAATAGTGCAAGTACGTTGTTTGTACCAGTGCGTTCTTGAATCTGCAAGTCAATATCCTCGATTCATTTCCACAAGTATTTTTATTTATTTCCTTTTGCAAGATCTTTATCTATTTCTGCAAGTAGGTTTTTATTTTTAAAACAAAGGCATTTTTAATATTTGGAGTTTAGCTTAAGAATTAATTGTGCTTTAATGAATATGGAATAAATGATGTTATAACATAAAGATCTGTGCTTGCACTTAACACTTTAGAGGAAAGGATTAAATCTCATGTTAAATTATCGAATGAAACTTTTGAGTTAAAATGTTTAAGAAGCAGATTTGAATCATATGAACAATCATCTCAGGAAGAATTCTATTGACACAATCAGATAATTTCCTTAATTGCATGAAAGAAGTTTCCGGTTTTAAGAAAGATTTACTTTGAATTTTGAAACCATTTCTTGTTTCGAGTTTAAATTTTAGTTAAAGCATATTTCTACTTTTGAACGTTATTTTTAGAGTTTTGTTCACTTTGCAATTTATTTCACTCATTAGCACACTTTTTACTTTCTGAAATTAATCTGAAAACTTAGTACAGGAACAATGGTTTTCTGGTGTAGGAACCTATGTTCGGTACAAGAAATAATATCTTGGTACAGGAACAAAGTGCTCTAGCCCAGAGACTTAGACCTCCTATATGAAGGCCAAAATATTCAATACAAGTACAAAACATACTTCTAGTGTATAAACTTCATTCCAGTACAGGCACAACATTCTGATACACGAACATTGTTGCAGTACAAGAATGACAATTTAGTGCAGGAAGGAATATCTTTAAAGAAGATAGACATCTTTAAGAGTCCAACTATCACTCTGTCATATAGCCATACTGAAGATAATCATAAATATTCATTTAATCAATCGGGATTGTTTACATAAAATCAAGAGTTCATTTTATTTTATTCCCTACAAAGTAATTTCTTTCATATTCCAACACTAGAATTTCTTTGGTATTAATTGTCGTGTGAACATTTCTTTTGATTCTGCAAGATTGTAATTAGAGAAGTGGGAATAGAACTAGGAAATTTTCATATCATTTCTGGCATTTCATGTGCTTCGCCTCAAAGTTTACGAAACCCCCAGTTTGACAATTAAGTGTTGAAGGAGTTTGTTGAACCACAATTCCTGCACCCAACATTGCTCTTAATATATGTGTCCATGATATGATCATTTTTACATTATTAAATGTAATATGGGTTGAGCTCTATTGGTGACAGTTTTTGTACAATTTCTGATGTGTTTATTAATGATGGAAAGTATGGTCAAATTCAATCCACATTGAACACTAGGTGCAAGCCAAGGAATGGGGGGATATTGAGATAAAAAGCGTTATCACCCACAACCTTGGTGATGGTGTAAGGTCCATAATAGAGTGGCCAAAGCTTCCAATGGGCCCCTACAAGGTGTTCCTTCTATAAATCTAACCAAACCTTGTCTCCTACTTGAAACTTGTGTGGCACTCGATGTTGATCATGACATTGTTTGTACTTAGTATTGGATTTATGAAAGATATCATGAACCTTCTATTGGATGTGCTTAATTTTTTAAATATACTTGGTATATTTATCAACTTCATATTGAAAATGTGAAAATTATGCATGTGTAGTTGCAATGGGCATTGCAACATCGATGGGACACAAAGGTTGAAATCCCAAGCCCATTTAAAATGGGTTGTGCCAAGTTGATCTATGGAGAGATTTGTTGTAGCTGTGTTGAACATAGGGGAGACTCTCATCCCATGTTCATGGATTCTTATAGTTATAAATTTGTAATATGTACATGATCATCCTATTAACAACCTCTATCTGGCCATTAGTCTGGGGGTGGAAGGTAGTCAACTTTGTGATCTTGGTGTCCAACAATGACCAGAGGGTCAACTATAATGCACTTATGAACCTGCTATCCCGATATGATATGATGATCTATGGGATCCCAAAATGTACCCACACACATGCAAATACAAAAATCTGAAAATTGATCGTCACTAACACTTTGCAAGATTTAAAAATTTTGAGTCTTTAAAATGTTTTAGTGCGTAATTGTTCTGATATGAACAATTAAATTAATCAAACTTGACAATATAAAACAAGAATGATTTACTCAACATAAAACTATGGAGAAATACGAGCAAGGAAAAAGAACATCACAAATACAAAGTGATAAGGGAGTTCACCCAACTTGGACAACTTCGCCCAACCCTACTTCAGTAGTGTGGTGGCCACTTTATTGATCTAAAAAACTAGATAATGAGTACATTAAAGTCTTTATAAATACATGAAAGGGACTCTCTCCTTGAGTGGAAAACTCTCTCCTACAAAGAAATCTCACTCACTGATTCATTCACTTCCAACAAATAAATAAATCATAAAAGAGACACTCTCATATATAGTGGCAATAGGTCCTCTTGCATCTGCTTCTCAGAATCAACTCACATTCATCCTATTCACAATTTTCATGAAATTTGGAGATCAATGGCCATAAAATTGACTACTTCTTGATGAAGTGTTAATATGACCTTACCGCAAAACCCCATTCTGAAGATCGCTTGAAAATTGGTCGCTCAAATGAGAAAAGAGATGTCTGTACATGAATTTCTTGTGAAATTTTGAGTCATTTGAGTATAAAATCGACTATGTTTCACTCAAGCCCTCCAGGACTCCCTCTGGAAATTATTCCTTGGAAATAGTGGGAAATTAATGCTAAACACTTTTGGTCACCAAAACCATGATGACATCCTGGGTAAGTCATTTTTCAAATCCGTCATTTTCATGTTACTCAGAAGGCCCAAAACCCCTATCTGGGCTCTTATGACACTCAAAATTCCTCCAAATGGAAAACATACCTTCCTTAACCCAAGTCACTACAAAGAGCTCAAAAAAATATCCTGCTTTGCAATTTGTTCAACAAAAATTACCCTTTTATCCAATGGTGGGCGCATTGTGTTTGTATGGCATAGCTTACGAATTTGATTCACACACGTCGATGTATTAGACATTATATGGTTTTAATACACGGTTTAACATTTAATTAAATGGGTCATTGGCCCACCCCTTTCACCCTGCCTCCAGTCACATTGAATACAATAAAACCATGGGTTGTTTTTTTATTTTGAATTGGCCATATGGGACAGCCAATTAGTGAACCGATCAATAACCAATGCGGGTTCAAACCCTGTCAGTCCTGACTAATGGTGCTCATTGGTCCGACCTTCCATCACACCTGTTGTTCACATTGCATACCGTAGAACCATGGGTCATTGGATCCAAACCCGTAGTAGCCTCGGTTCTGCATTTGGTAACATTACATTAAATAGAACCAATGACCAAGCTAGTCAGGATAGCATGTCAGTCTATCATTTTAATGACAAACTCCAAACTATTAAATTTTAAATAGAATCGTAGAACCATGTGGGTTAAGACTCACCCATAGCACACTGGTAGGGTGTTGGTTTGGCAAGCCGGAGGTCATGCGATCAATATGCCATAAGCTTTGTGGTTGTAACAAAATTTTGGTTCGAATTCCAAGGACACATTGTAGGCTCTCATAGTGCCACATGGTGACTTCTGATAGGGCCATGTGGCACCCTGTGATTGGCCCACTTGGTCAATTCTGAGCTTGCCACTTGTTAGCATATAATTCTTCCACCTTTGTTTCGTATGATCCATTCACCAACTACCACATGTCCTACCACGTCAATTTCCATACACTGCTGATGAGTTCCATCATTAGGTACATTTGGAGGGGTTAATTGTCACCTTTTTTCCTTATTAAGTCTATTTTCTTGCATTTTAATTATATTACGATCTATTGATGTTAGTGTAGGTGGTGATTGAGGCTTAACATACTTCGAGTACCTAACATAATATTAAATGCAGGAAAATCATGAAGATATGTCATTTTTGTGGAGATTTTGTCATAAAGACTTGGAGTAGACAACAAGGAGATATTCTAGGGGATTTTTCACCCTCCTTAACTCCAAAATTCATCCAAGGGATCCTCGAGACTCCCTCCAACAACTCGAAATCAAAGTCTGCCAAGCAAACTAAAGACCAAATGCACTCAAGCCATACCTCACTTGGAGTCAAGTGGACTCATCACCTATTTTATAGGGAGTTTTTGGTAGCTACCCTTTAGGTTAAATAGAGCTGAGCAGGAGCTCATTAGGATTCAGATTTTGGAGAAAGCCATTAGGCTCTTTTCTCTTGTAATCAGTTTTTCAAGACTTTTTTATTGATGTAATGAGACTATATTTTGAAATGAAATGAATATTCATACTTTTCCTTACTAATCTAGTTCCAGAGAGCTAGGCTTGTGGGTTAGGGTCCAATCCATGTTCCCTAGCATCTCTTGTTTAATCATTCTTTCCTTTCATGTCATTTAGCTAGTTTTTATTATGAATAGTTAGCTAGTTTGTTGGTATTTTCATTGATTTCTTTAGTTTTCTTCCATTTGTCTTTTGTCGTAGATTTAGTCTACTTACATGAGTGGTAGAATAGGTTACAAACTACATAAAGTTGTGAGTAAAGCCTCCCCCTCTCACCTCTGTCAATAGAGCATGAGGAGGATAGACCTTCCCCATAGACCACAAATACTTTTTAGTTTATGATTTCTTTGAATAGATGAGATTAGTTGTTGTAATTCCATGAACATGTTCAGTATGTTGTGGTAGATCTCTGTTTCTAAGATTAGGATAGATTTTCTTAGCAATTCAAGTCATCTTTTCCATTGTCCTTATCATGAATTTGTCCATATTTATTGCATGAATAGGTAGTTTGATTGCAAGTACAGGTAGCATAGCCAAGTAGAAGTTCACCAACACCTCCATCCTCATCTCTCATCTCCCTTGAGCCCTCTGTTAATCAAAATCACCATCAACCATGTTTTCATATTTTCCATCCCTACACTGTGAGAAAACCCTAGGGGTGCAAGACAGGCCTCCCAAGATGCCCTGAGCTTGGCCAAAGGGTGGGCCACCCCCAAATTATCGTCATCCACTTTCACACCACATTTCCTACCCTTTTCCCACCTCTTTTTGGCCTCATATTTCCCTCGTCCTATTTCATGTAGCAATTCAGGACTTGCCTATAGAACTATAGGAAACCTGTAGCAGCACTTGGAACAGCACCTGTGGGCCCCTTATTAAGCCCAGAAACCACCATGGCCACCTTCTAAACCTGCAAGAACCACTCATACACCTCCAACCTTTCCCCCGTGTGTTCAATCCTTCCATCAGCCACCTTAGCACTTTCTTTTCCTAGCTACAAAACAACACATTTTCAAGCATAGTTAGGTCATGAATAGTTGCATGAATAAAATCATGATAGATAGAGCATAGGGTAAGTAGATTTTTTTTAGCCATTTGGCCCAGCTAAGTGTGATTAGATTAGTTTCCTTGATTCCATTTCAATTCAACAATTTACTTCATGCAATGTACCTATGTTACTTTTACAATTATTATCATAATTTAATAATTATATTTCTTTGATTGCAGAATAGTTAGAACACAAGAAATTTTAACTATGCTTGACATAGAATAGAAACTCGGCGGCCGAACTTGGGTGATTACTGGTTCTATGGCGGGCTCGGCGCCCTGCGGGGGTTTGCTTATCTGTTTAGGGAACCCCAAATCATTATTGGTCGTGGCGACTTTTGTATTGTGACGACGACACCGTTTTTCCCCATGTAACCGGGTTCTCCGGCCACCATTATCGGGTAATGAGTTTTTGTTTTAATATTTGTTCTGATCAGTGTGCCTGCTCTGACCGGTCTTGGGGCTGTTGGCCGAGCTTATTGACTGCTATCGTTTGTGGGGGTTTTGTTTTATTTGGTCCGGGGACTGTACCATTGTCATTTTGTGGGATTTGGTCTGGGGATTTCTATCCACTTTGATTTTTGCTGCTTTCGGCTGACCGACTGTATTTGGGTGGGCCATTCGGGTCTGTGGACCCTGAAATTGAGGCGTCTTGGGTTATTCATCGGGCCCTCACCTCCACAGGGTCTGCACTAAGAACTGACACCCCTGTCTCGTGCATTGTGGTTCGACCTGACCCTATACCATTTTCTGCGGGGTTGGCCCTATCTTGAAGGCAGTCTTCACGGTATTGACCGGGGTCTCACTACCGGTATGGATCATTATGATGATGCGGTGGATTATTCGGAGGATCCCCTGGAGGGGGTCGACATCTGGGGACTTGATGCACAGGACGAGGCGGACTACATGTCTGACTTGGACCTGATTCCTGAGGTGGCAGCACCTGCTCCATCTGAGCTGGCAAATGTGGGAGGCTGCTCCTCGCCTCGGGCTGACCTGGCTCCTTTTTCTCTCGACCTGCCCCCAGGTGTTGACCTGGGATGTTTGGATTTTCCCTAGGCTGGACAAGATATGTCCTCGAGCGCCGCCATTGATTTCTCTGCGCAGCTCTCGGAGGTGTTTTTCCATGGTATAGGGGTCGCTACAAGATCACTGGCACAACTGAATATTGGTGGACCTTACTCGCTTGGACCTACGCACCCGGAGGTCGACACGCCTTTTGACTTGGCACCTTCTGCACCAGAGGCGGCATCGGGGTCTTTTACTAATATACCAGAGGATTTCAACTTGCAGGGGGGGATTGGCACACCCCCAGTGACTGAAGACTCAGCGGAGCCGGGGCTGGGATGCTCTAAGGCAAAAAATCTGCACAAGGTCACAAGAAGTAAATTAATCTTTACCAAAAACTTTGGCTGCGAGAACGGAATGGTGGACTGGGGCATTATCGCCACCAAGAATCTTGTGGGGAAGGTCCGTGGCCGAAAATACACTGCTACTCGGCTTCGGAGGTGGATTCGTGATATCTGGAGTGACACTCTCCCTATTCTGTCGGTGGTCCAGGTCCTCACCAAAGGCTGGTTTTCACTTTCTTTTGATCACCCTGAACAATTGGAATGGGCTCTCAAGCACTACTGGCATCTTGAGATGCACCCGGTTTATCTCAAAAGATGGATCCCCCTATTCGACCCTAAGAAAGAGAACGCTGGCGCAGGCCCCATCTGGATGAGGCTGTCGGGGTTGCCACTGCAGTTTTGGAGCAAACCCGCACTGAAGAACATTGGTGGACTTTTTGGACACTATCTAGATCATGATCGTTCCTATTTGACATCGGGCAGTCGCGCAGTCGCCCAGATCTTGATCTTCTTGGACACTAGGGATGGCCTTTATGAAAGTTTCAACATGGTTTTTGATGAGATGACCTGGCAGCAACCTCTGGACTATGAAGGCGTGCCCTTTCGATGCCGAAAGTGTCATGTGGTTGGTCACTTGTATAAGGATTGTCCTATGATGGGCATTGGCAAGAAGACTCTGCAGAAATCCCATTCAACGGGTACTCAGACCGAGCAGATGAATAGCAAGGTGGGGGGGGATGCTGCCGTGTGTCGGCCGACCCCGGACGCCCTGAGAGAAGCTAAACTGATGCCTACTACTCTTCCCTCGTGGACCACCTCGCAGCCCAGAACTCACTCGCTGGCGTCGATGGACACTTCTCAGCGGAGCCCTCCTATTCCGGGTAACTCTATTTCCTGTGCTCTTTTGATTATTGATGGTATTTCTGTCCCACCGGTTTGCACTTCATTTCAATCCATATTTGGTATTGGCGATATCTCACTGCCCTCTCCTATTCACACCTCTGGCACTCTTTCGACTAGACCTGGCAATCCTTTGAAACTCCCTGCGGTTTGCTGCACTATGGCTTTGACGCACCCGTCATCCACCCCTATCATCCACCACTCCTCTGATGAACCCCGATGCCACTCATCCTCATCTTCCGAGACTCCCTCATCGCGGCATAACTATTTCCTCAGATCACTTTCCCTACCACAGTCGGGTGAGACATTTGGGATTGGGCCTAGTCTGGACTGTATCCCCATCAAATCCCGAGGCCGACCATCTGCTCTGGCGAAAGCGATCAAAAGAGAAAATCTTGAAGTTGAAGCCGGCACTCAATCCTCTCTTATGTGGGTCTTTAGAGCCAGAAGACCCTCGTTGGCGGTTACATCATGATCTGCCTCTCTTTCAACTGCAGGGGTCTGGCCAACCCCGATAAGAGACTGGCCCTCAAGGATTTGATATCTCATCGACCTATTGATATACTATTTCTTCAGGAGATGCTTGGTGCTGGGCCTGATGTGCAGACTCTCTTGTCCTCTATCCCTCCTCGTTGGACATTCATCACCCTTGATGCATCAGGGAGATCTGGGGGATGTGATTTGGGCATTAATGACAGAACTACCCAGATGACCAACTGTTGGGGTCGATCCGGAGTACTTGCTATGAATTTCCTCTTTGGCAACTCGGAGGTGGTATTTACTCTGATCAACATCTATGGGCCCTGCACCAACAGAGAGAATTTCTGGACCTCTCTGTTGACATGTTCTTTACTCAAAGCACCTCATATTATTATGGGTGGTGATCTTAACTTCTCTTTAGGGATCTCTGAATCTTGGGGCCCCAATGCTTCCCCGGATCCATTGGCCGAGTTTTTCCTTTCCCTGCTGAATGCCTTGAGTCTGATTGATATTCATTCTACCAAAATTCAGCCCACCTGGAGGAACAGAAGGACTGGCTTTGCTGCCCTGGCGCGCAAGTTAGACAGATTTCTTATTTCGTAGACCCTCCTTCCTATTATGTCTCGGGCCCATCAATGGGTAGGGGTGGGTGGTAAATCTGACCACTCTCCTATTTACCTGGATTTCGAGTGTGGTCCTAATAGAGCTCGCTCCCCCTTCAAATTTAATGCTCGATGGCTGAGTGATCCTGATTACACCCTGATGGTTACTCGGGCCTGGCAACACTGCAGCCCTTTGAATGATCGGGACCCGGGCAGGATTATCAATGACAATCTAATTCGAATCAAAAAACTTACCATTCGATGGATTCGGATCAAGAAGAGATCGGAGAGGGAGGCTCTAATCAATATTGAAAATAAGATTGCCAGTCTCAACAACGCTGAATTACTGGGCTATAGATCTGATGATACCAAGGCACAGCTTATTGCTCTTGAATCGGACAGAGCTAAATATCTGAGACAAAAGGAGGAAGACTGGAGACTAAAAAGCCGGGCAATTTGGTTACAAGTGGGGGATGATAATACTAAATTCTTCCAGCAGCATGCTAATGGCAGGAGGGCTGCAAATGGAATTTGGGAACTGTCTGACAACAATGGATTTACTGCAAGGACTCAGTCTCAATTATCTGACCTGGGCACTAGACACTTCTCTAACCTTTACAGGGCGTCAAACCGCATTGACCTCCCAGACATCATGCGTATTACCCAGCATATAAAAAGATTTGTTGAACAGGATCAGATGGAAGACCTAAATGCACCAGTCACCTTGGGTGAGCTGGAAGGTGTATTGAAATGGTTCAAGCGGGACAAAAGCCCTAGGCTTGATGGTTGGCCCATTGAGTTCTTTATTCATTTTTTTGATCTCATTTCAACTGACCTGTTGACTATGGTTGAAGACAGCAGAGTGCGAGGTCGAATTTATGATGGTTTCAACACCACTTTCATAGCTCTTATACCAAAAACTGACAATCCAACTAGCTTCAATGAATTTAGACCTATATCTCTGTGTAATTGCATATACAAGATCATATCCAAACTCATTGCTAATCGCATCAAGCCTTTCCTGTCCACACACATTGAAAAAGAACAATTTGCCTTTCTGAATCATAGGCAGATCCACGAAGCTATTGGCACGACCGAGGAAGTTCTTCATTCTATTAAGACCCATCGCCAGAAATCCACCATTCTCAAAATCGATCTCACTAAGGCATTTGATCGGGTCAACTAGGGCTATCTCCATCTCATTTTGATCCATTCTGGCTTCCCTAATCTGTTTATAAACTGGATCATGGGATGCATTTGTCACGCGACCTTCAATATTCTGATCAATGGCACCGCATCTAAATTCTTTCACGCGAGGAGAGGACTGAGACAGGGCTGTCCACTCTTGCCATTACTATTTGTCTTTTTTATGGAGGGACTTTCGGGCCTTATCAGGAATGAAAAAGATAGAGGAGAACTCCAAGGACTCCGGATTAATTACACTCTTCATCTTACTCATCTACTATTTGTAGATGACGTTCTCATCTTCCTCAATGGTACTAGACAAGACTCTGTTCATTTTGATATGATTCTGCACTATTTCTGCAGGGCCACTGGCATGGAACCAAATAGTACCAAATCAACCATTATTATGACTGGCTGCTCGGATATGGAACAAGGTATTTCTCTGCACCTATTCGACTATGTTTGCATTGACATTAATGACGGTCTCAAATATCTGGGTTTCCATATTAAACCAAATGACTACAAGATCAAAGATTGGAATTGGTTGATTGCCAAGATTGAACGCAGAATCAACATATGGTATAACAGATGGTTATCCAGGGCTGGACGCCTGGTTCTCATCAAATCTGTGCTGGAAGCCATTCCGGTCTATTGGATGACCCTGGCTTGGATCCCAATTGGCATCACTAACAGAATTAAAAAGATCTGCAGGCAATTTCTCTGGCGCAATCAGGGTCAAGTCTCCACCTTTGCCTGGGTTGCCTGGGACCACATTAGCATCCCTAAACATTGGGGAGGCTGGGGATTAAAAGACTTACATCTCTTCTCGAAGGCCCTGGCTGCAAATATGTGCTGGCATTTAATCTCGGGTCAAAGTCTTTGGAAAGAAGTCATTGTGGCTAAATACATTTGGCCTCGGAACCCACTCGATTGGATTCGAGACAGAATTGGTCTGACCACTGGCTCATCTATTATTTGGAAGGTGATCAATAAGGCATCACATATTATTTAGCTTGGTCTATCTTGGCAGATTGGCTCGGGTACTATGGTCCGTATAGGCTCTGATTCGTGGTCTGGCTGTGGAGATCATTACAAACTTCCAGAATTTATCACTGATCACCTTGCAAATAGAAATATATTTTACCTTGCACAGATTGTAGACCTGGTGCATTCCTCGTGGAGGGGCCAAGCCTGGCTTTCCGCAGCGGACCTTGACATACCACTGGCGGGTGCTCAGATCTGGCAGAGGTATATTTGGGCCCTTAAAGCCACAAACATTCGGATTACTGAGAAGGCTGATAAGTTAATCTGGGCTGTATCTCCAAACGGTCGATATGCCCCTAGACTTGGATACCTTGCCTTAATTAGGACTAAAGAACCTCCCATCAAAGATTGGTGGTGGCGCTGTCTTTGGAAACTAAATGCCCCACACAAACATAGAACGTTGTTCTGGTGCATTCTCAATAATTGTATACCCACAATGGATTACCTCCACAAAAGAGCGTTCCAAGGGGCTTCTCAATGCAGTTATTGCCGGGCCTGCTGTGAGGACGTGAATCACTTGTTTCTCCACTACAACAGTGTCAAATATATCTGGGCTCGGATCTGCACAGACCTGTGCTGTAATTTTATTTGGCAGGGCGACAGCATTCTGGCCGCCTGGACTAGTTGGTGGAGGCACTTTGATCATGAACCATGCATGAGAAATCTCCCTTTAATTGTGGCATGGGAGATCTGGATTGGCCGGAATAGACAAATTTTCAGAGATTTTCCCATTGACTGTGATCATATTGCTGCGGCCTCCATTGCTACCTTCAGTCTTATGCCGGTTGACAAGCAGCACAGAAGGCCTCCTATCGACATCCCTGAAATTATAGATCACAGGCGTGCTTGGGCATACTTTGATGGTGCGTCCAATGTTGCGGGATGTGGAGGGGGCGCTATCCTCTACTTAAATGACCACCATTTCTACCATATCAAAATGGGATTGGGACCCGGTACAAATAATTATGCAGAACTGAATTGTCTTCGCCTATTGCTGACTTTTGCACAGGACATCCATTGCAACGACATACAGATTTTTGGTGACTCACTGCTGGTTATCAATTGGTTCAATCATCTTGCATTATGTCACTCACACACACTGTCTGCACTGCTGCGGGAGGTTCATTATCTCAAAGGCCTATTTGATGCTATCTCTGTCACTCATATTTACAGGTCTCGGAACAACATGGCCGACTTTTTATCCAAAGAAGCAGCGGAGCTAGATTGGGGCACCTGGCATTTCACTGAACACTCGGGCGAACAGGTTTACAGATTTTTTCATCGGTCATTTATAGAGGCGGCACATCTATAGGCGTCTACTTGCTGTACAGGTTTTTGGGGGAGCTTTTGTGTATATATCCCCGGATTATCTACCGACATGTTTTACTTCATTATATAGTTTATACTTTTGCTGTTATTATTAGTAAGCTAAGCACTAAGCTTACTAAGTAACTTTTTAACTTATCCATGAAAATATGCTTATTTCTGGGACTGGATCATACCTGCTGGATGGCATTTTGACTGTTTTTTCTTAGTTTTTGGACTGTTTCAGTTCTTGCACTATACAGCTATATGTAACATGTAATCTCTCTTTAATGAAAGTTTACGATTTTTTTCGCTCTGAAAAAAAAAAGTTAGATGTACTTGGTTACTATGGTATAATTATGTACTTACTGATATTTCCATGGCTTTGAATAATTTTTATCCCTAGGCCTAATTCCAGAAGTGTGACAGACTTCACCTAGAAACCCTAGAAGTAACACCCTTTAGTAGAGCTCAGAAGAGGATGACATGAGTAGAATGCATCTAGTGTTAGGTCCCTATATTACTAGTATAGTCTCTTATTTTTGTTACTGTAACCCCCTTATTGTTATTTTTGTACCACTATAACCCCCATATTGTTATTATTGTGCCCTTAAATTATTATTGTTAGGTCATCTAGGATTACATTGTGGCCCCATGGACTCCTACATATAGAAAGGAAGTTTTGTCATTTGTATCATCCAAGAATTGTTCATTTATGTAATGTATTAGAGGTTTCCCCCTCGAAGTGGCTGATTTCTAAGGCGTTGATCTATCTTTTCTTCTATTTTTGGAGCTAGTTTCACAACAATTGGTATCAAAGCTTTGGATTCTAGGGTTTCATTGCTCCAAACAGGTCATCGTGGAATTTTCGCTATAAATTTTGTTCTACGAAGGTTCAGAAGCTGAAATTTTTAGAGCGTGAAGCCGAAATCCTAAGGAACATCATTGAAAAATTTCAAATCTTGGTTCACAATATTTTCGGAGATATGATCTGTGGAAGTTAGGGCTTTTTCAGGCTCCCGAATTTCATCTCAAAGAGGTGATCATGGGAAAATATTCATAATTCTCTCTCTGAGCATCAGATTAAAGTTCTGTAAAAAGTGGTTTCAATTACACTGAATTTGGTTTCATTTCTATCAATTTGAGAGCTGAAGGAGGAAACAGTGACATGTGGAAAGTGATACAATTTTTCTCTATTGAACTAGTCCATAATTAGGTCATTGTGGGAAATTGGACATAACTTTGCCTTGAGAAATCCAAATCAGGTCAGACCTGTGGCATTCGAAAGAGGATTCAGAGGGCTACTGTAGGGCCAAATTTCATATATTTAAGATCTGAAATCACATAGATAATTCAATTTCAATATCAAGCTCCTCAAAATCAAGAAAAAGGTGTGTATTTATTTTTGAATTACATAAGTCTCATTTGAAAAAATTAGTTTGAATTTATTCCAAGGGCATATTGAAGAATAGATATCAGTATGAGGTTCTAAAATTCCCCCTAAAAAGAATTAAACACCCATTAATCCTTCAGAAGGCTCTACTATGACTCATGAAGACAAAAATGCAACATGAGATGTCAAAATTACAAGAGCAAGTGCACCTATCACAAAGAGCAACAGAAAATGAAATGGAAGTTTTAAAGAAAGGCACGGAAATTAAGATGTATGGTTTGAATAAAGGCGTGGAAGATAAGATGAATGGTTTGGAAGCTAAGATGGACGACATGGAAGTTGGCATGGAAGCTAAGATTGCTGAAAAAATGGAAAACATGAAGAATGATCTAAAAGTAGACATCAAAGGTTTGGAAAAGTTGATACAAGAAATGTTTCCTAATGGCGAAAATATATTAGAGGAAACTCATGATGAGAAAAAAATAAATGTTAATCGTGATTTCATAAACTCTAATGTTGGATGGAAGAACCACCATATTCCAAAAATGGATATGAGGAAGTTTGATGGCAAGGATCCCGTAACATGGATACTACAGATGGAGCAATATTTTGATCTCAATAGTGCGCAAAACACACAAAAGGTACGCATTGCAGCTTTACATTTAGAACAAAATACATTTGTATGGTGTTGATGGTTTTGCTCTCGTAAAAAAAATTGTCACTTGGTCAATTTTACGGAGGAAATGAGAGCACATTATGAAGATACAAAGAGCAACACCTTCCTTAGCCAATTGATAAATCTCAAACAAAAGGGTTTAGTGGCGAAGCACATTGAGGACTTCCAAAAATTGAATATAAGGGTAATTGATATTCCAGAGGAACACAAGATTGATGTCTTCATAGGGACTTTAAAGGATAACATCCAACATGAAGTTCGTGTTTGGGAACCTGATTCATTGGAGAAGGCATTCAGGTTGGCAAGAAAAGTTGAATGTAAAATTATGGCGACAAGGAAGCCTACCACTCAATTCTATAAAGAAGGAAGTGTTGCTACGCCTAGATTTCCACAACCTACAAGGTTGACACCACAAAAATTGAAAGAAAAAAGAGCAAAAGGGCTTTGCTACAGTTGTGATAGCAAATACACTAAAGGTCATAAGTGTGCTGAGAAGAAATTATTTTACATAGATTGTGAAGAGGAGGAAGAAAATGAACAAGAAACTTCAAAAGAAGAGGATATACACCAGGAACCAACCCTATAAGAAGAAGAAACGAGTCCGACCATATCATGTAATGCATTGGCAGGAATTACCACTCCTCAAACTCTCAAGATAGAAGGACATATCAAGAAGAAAAAGGTAATAGTGTTGATTGATTCGGGTAGTACCCATAATTTTGTTCATTGTAAGGTAGCCAAGGAATTGAATTGTTTCCTATACCCAGCACCAGAATGTCAAGTGATGGTTGCAAATGGAGGAACTATAAATTGCTCTGGAAAATGCCATAATATCAAGCTAACCATGGGGGAATATGAATTGACTAGTCCAATTCTTTCCATTCCTATGGGAGGTGCTGATGTTGTACTAGGAGTACAATGGTTACAATCTTTGGGGACGGTAGCTTTTAATTTCAAGAACTTTTCTTGAAATTTTTTTCAGAAGGAAAGGAAGTTGAATTACGGGGTATTGCGGGGAAGCCAGGAAGGATAATAAGCTCTAATGTCATGACAAAGCTTCTAAAGAAAGAACAGCGAGGCGTAATTGCACAATTATGCTCACTAGAAGTTCCAACATCGAAATCATCTATTTCTGCAGATCTCCAACAAGTCTTGGACAATCATTCCAAGGTGTTTGAAACTCCCAAAGGACTCCCACCTATTCGTGATCATGATCATGCTATTGATTTGATTCCAAGAAGTGTTCCTCCAAACATCAGGCCTTATAGATATCCTTACTTCCAAAAGAGCGAAATTGAACGTATGATTGCAGAAATGTTAGAGGCGGGTATAATTCAAACTAGTCAAATTTCTTTCTCTGCTCCTGTAGTATTGGTACACAAGAAGGATGGATCATGGCGAATGTGTCCGGATTATAGGGAGCTCAATAAGCTCACCATTAAAGACAAATTTCCCATTCCTGTGATTGATGAATTATTGGATGAATTACATGGAGCAATTTATTTTACCAAGTTGGATCTTCGTTCGGGATATCATCAAATTAGAATGAAGACTGAATATATTCCAAAAACAGCATTTCGAACTCATGAGGGTCATTATGAATTTTTGGTCATGCCTTTTGGCCTTACCAATGCACCTTCTACATTTCAAGGGTTGATGAATTCCATTTTCAACCCTTCCTTAGAAAATTTGTGCTAGTATTTTTTGATGATATACTAATCTACAACAGGTCTTGGAAGGATCATGTTCAACATGTTGACAGGGTGCTCAAACTATTGGAGGAGAAAAAACTATATGCAAAAACATCCAAATGTTAATTTGGAGTGCAAGAGGTGGAATATCTGGGTCATATTGTATCTCACGAGGGTGTTAAGGTAGACCCTAACAAAATTAAAGCCATTAAGGAATGGAAAGTCCCCACAACCATAAAGAAGTTGTGCATATTTCTCGGGTTAACAGGGTATTATCGCAGGTTTGCTAAGAATTATGGGAGAATAGCAACACCTATAACAACATTATTGAATAAAGATGCATTTTCATGGACTCCTGAAGCAACTAAGACCTTTGAACATCTTAAAGAGGCAATGTGCCTAGCACCAGTCTTAGCTATGCCAGACTTCACAAAAACCTTTATTGTGGAATGTGATGCCTCAGGAAATGGAATTGGTGTTTTTTTAATGCAAGAAGGAAGACCCATTGCTTTTGAAAGTCGTTCAATCAAAGGAAATTATTTACAAAAGGCTATTTATGAGAAGGAAATTTTGGCAATACTACATGCACTAAAGAAATGGAGACCTTACCTAATGGGAAGACACTTCAAGGTGAAAAATGATCATGATAGTCTTAAACACTTTTTGGAACAAATACTATCTTCAGAAGAGCAACAAAAATGGGTCACAAAGATGTTGGGTTATGACTTTGAAATCATCTACAAAAAAGGGAAGCTAAATGTTGTTGCAGATGCACTCTCAATAAATAATGAAGAGGTGGAAGCATTGCTTTGTGCCATTTCAATTATCCAACCAGATTGGATAACTGAAGCAAGGGATGAATGGAAGAGGGAAAAATAAGTGTGGACTCTCATTCAAAATTTGCAGCAAGATCCTAGTACATCTGATACATTTAGTTGGAAAAATGATTCCTTATGGTACAAATATTGCTTATATATTTGCAAGAATTTCCAACTAAAACAAAAGATTCTTTTGGAATTGCACACTTCTCCTTTAGGAGGACACTCAAGATTTTTAAAAACTTACCATGGGGTGAAGAAAGAATTTTTTTGGGATGGCCTTAAATCTGATATTCAAAATTTTGTGGCAGAATGTTTTGTTTTCCAGCAAAATAAAGTTGAGAAAATTAAGACCCTGGGTCTTCTACAACCTTTATCCATTCCAAGTCAACGTTGGGAGGAGATTTCAATGGATTTTATCACAGGTTTACCTAAGTCCGAAGGAAGGAGTGTCATCATGGTGGTAGTTGATATACTTACCAAGTATGCACACTTTTGTGCATTATCTCATCCATTTAAAGCGAGTACATTTACTACTTCATTTATGGAAACAATTAAAAAGCTACATGGAAACCCGAAGATTATTGTAAGTGACAGAGATCCCATTTTTACAGGAAATTTTTTGATGGAATTATTTTCTTGTTTGGGTACTCAACTAGCTCATAGCTCATCTTATCATCCTCAATCTGATGGTTAAACAGAGATAGTGAATAAATGTTTGGAAGGATATCTTCGTTGTTTTGTATCTGATAAGCAAGAACAATGGGTCATGTGGTTACCTCTCGCTAAATGGTGGTATAACACTTCATTCCATACTGCAACAAAAATGACCCCATTTATGGAACTTTATGGATATCATCCACCATCCATCACATCTTATTTAAGGGAAAATTATAGGGTTCAAGAAGTGGAGGATCACATCGAGCATCAACAAGAAGTTCTCCAACTCTTAAAGGATAACCTAAATTTGGCACAAAATCGAATGAAACAATAGGCAGATCAACATCGCAGTGAGAGAAGTTTTGATGAGGGAGACTGGGTATTTTTATGGCTACAACCATACAAACAAATGTCCCTCAAGCAAGCTAAGAAATATAATAAATTATTGCCAAAGTACTATGGTCCTTACAAGGTTTTGCAAAAAATTGGTACTATGGCATACAAATTGGAGCTTCCTGCTTCTTCGTGAGTGCATCCAGTTTTCCATGTTTCATGCTTAAAAAAGGTTATAGGGGAAAAACTTCCAGTTCAAAGAATATTGCCAGAACTTGATGAGGAAGGAAAAATCATATTGGAACCTGAAGTAGTCACGGAAACAACATCTCGACAACTACGAAATCGATCAATTTCAGAGTATCTGATCAAATGGAAGAACTTGCCCACTGAAGATTCTACATGGGAGGATGAGAATTTTATGCAAAAGCACCCGAAGCTACTCAAGCATTGAGGACAACACTTTTTTGAAAGAGAGGAGCATGTTAGGTCCCTATATTACTAGTATAGTCCCTTATTTTTGTTAATTTAACCCCCTTATTGTTATTGTTGTACCCCTGTAACCCCCATATTGTTATTATTGTGCCCTTACATTATTATTGTTAGGTGGGCTAGGATTACATTGTGGCCCCACTAGGATTACATTATGGCCCCATGGACTCCTATTTATAGAAAGGAGGTTTTGTCATTTGTATCATCTAATAATTTTTCATTTATGTAATGCATTGGAGGTTGCCCCCTCGAAGTGGCTGATTTCTAAGGCATTGATCTCTCTTTTCTTCTATTTTTTGAGTTGGTTTCACAACATCTACTGTGTATATAGCATTGTCACCTCAAATATTGTATGAAACCTAGGTTGATAAATTAAATTAGGGCAGACTCTGGGAGTTGCAACATTCTTGGTGCAATATCAATGCTCTCCACTTTTTGGCGTCGCTGTCGCGAGGTGTCTAGTAGAGGCTTTGATCTTTTTTTAACATTATTTTCTGCTTTCTTTTTTCATGTTGTTTTATATATATATATATATATACTAATAAAATCCGATTTTCATGCCTCACAGGAATAGGGATACTCAAGGAAATTTTTTGCCTAAAACCCCCACATCACCACATAGTCACCCTTCACTCTTCTTCAGAGGCTGTGAGATTGAACACACCATAAGTGAGCCTTCTGAAAATTTTGAAGAACCTATTGGTGAAGAAGAAGCTCTTGTTTCAATTGAGGGACCTACTTCACCTATCTTAACCATGGCTGACACTCAAACCCAAGAAGCCTTTCCCATTAGAGAGGCAGATGGGGAAACTAAGAGGAAAAAAATTAGCCCCTCAGCTCTTCCACACTTTCATGGACTTACCTCAGAAGAGCCTAACACATTCATGTTTAAATTTTCTGTTGTCTGTAGGACCTATGAGTACTATGCCTCAAATGATCATAAATTAAAGCTATTCCCATCCACCCTTAAGGATGCATCCTTGTGATGGTTCATGGGTCTACCTGGGAACATAATCACTACTTGGGAACAGATGCAAGAGGCCTTAAAAATCAAATATAGAGACTACTATAGGTCCAAGGAAAATAAGGATGAGAAATTTAGGATGACTCTAGGGCCTAATGAATCCCTAGAAGACTATGAAGAGAGGTTTCAGTTAAACTATAAGAGATTCAAATGTACTCTTGATCCTAGATCACTTAAACTTGTAATTCCCCGAGGGATCAGAGAGGAGGTGATAGAAACATTAAATATGTTATCAGGGGGATATATCTACCAACTCCCTTATGAAAAAATCAAAACTTTCTTCCGGAACCATTCTAGGGCAGTTAGGAAGAAAGGCAGTGTTGGCCAAAGTACATCCAATACCCCTTCCTCTTCCACCTCCATCAAACATGAGATTGGAAACATGTTGGAGGACTTCAAGAGTGACATGTTGCACACCTTTGCTATAAAATGGACACAATGCAGGTTAAAAGGAAGTAAGAGGAAGCATAAAGAGCCTTGGCTATATTTTTCCCTAAATGTACCAGAAATCACTTGAGAAATGAATGTCCACTAAGTGTCATAAAGGTTTGTTTAGTCTGTGAGGAGAATCATTCCACAGAAAAGTGTCCCTCCTTACTTGGACTTAAAGTTGCATATCGAGGTGGGGAATTGGGGCTAGAGCAACTATTTTTCATCAACCAGAGAAGGCCTCCAGGCCCTAGGTCACATAAATAAGGTATGCAAGGTGCACCTTACTCTTACTATCACAATAATTAGAGTGCACCCATGCAACCTTGGTACACCCCCACTCCTCCATCTTGACCTACACCTCCTACTTGGCCGTACAACCCTCCATATCACCCTCATCCTATGAACCAACCATTTCAGTAGTATGTTCCACAACAACCTAAGTGGAACAAACCATTCCAAGGGTGGAGGCCTCAACACAACCAACTTCTTGCTCTAATTCCTCCACCCAAACCTCAACCTTAGCTTACTCATGTTGCTCCACCCAAGCTGCCTCAAATGCTTACACAGCCAAATCCGAACCCGAACAACAGACAGGCACAATAGGTTTATAGTGGAGAGACATATTATCTAGCTTATGCTGTGGAGATACAGGTGATTAATCTTAGGTCGGGGAGAGTAATACCAGATAAAAACCCTCCATATCCACCTATGGAGGTTGAGGAGGAAAAGGAAGAAGGTGACACTTAGATCCAACAACCTCCTTTTCCTGAGCGTTTGATCCATCCTAGCAAGCACACCCTAGAGGAGGCTAAACTTCTGGGAGAACTAAAAAATGTGTGTGTAAAGATACCACTTCTCTAGGCCATTAAGGATGTCCCTTTTTACAATAGGCTCATTAAGGAAAAGTTCTTCAAGAAACCCGAAAGAAAGATGAAAGATACCCCCACCATCAATGTGGTAGGACAACTATCCAACATAATGCAAGGAAGGGTGATCTTTCCAAAGTACGTAGACCTTGGCAGTCCAGTACTAGATAAACAATCCGGTGATAGAAACATTAAAAATGTTATCATGGAGAGATATCTACCAACTCCCTTATGAAACAATCAAAACTTTCTTGCTCTGTTAAACACAATAATAATATCCCAGTTAGGTCCCTCCAATACGATCGCCCATTTTCCATGGTGTACTTTTGGGATCTTAACCTCAAAGTGTGATACCTGGTCTTGTCATAGTTAGGAGGACACCTCAG
The DNA here is from genome assembly GCA_034641835.2 of Pinus albicaulis. Taxonomy (NCBI): domain Eukaryota; kingdom Viridiplantae; phylum Streptophyta; class Pinopsida; order Pinales; family Pinaceae; genus Pinus; species Pinus albicaulis. The sequence continues at coordinate 92,978,180 of CM076584.1, read as the reverse complement.
GGTTAAGAAGTATTCCACTATATCTTTATACCATGAGGATAGAAGATGCTTTACATGTGTCTTTTGCGTGGAAGGTTCTATGCCCTGTTGTACACCTGTATCCTCTAGCGCTTCTCCTCCTGTCATAGATATATTTATTCCTAGAGCTTGACAGTTGGATTAAGACAGAATTTTTTCCAGCCCTTGGCCTTTACTGAGCTTGGTAGGCTTTATTTCAATTTCGTACTCCTAGATCTTAGCTATCCATTTTCCCCTCTTCCCTTCGATGTCACCCTGCACCAGAATATCCTTCACCACTACAGTGAGTACGTAAGCTGTTATGATAGACTGTAACATGTACACCCGAAATTCCTTAAGTGATTTAACTAGAGCATACGCTTGCTTTTCCACGATATTGATTTTTAGTTCGGCATCTCGGAGGACTTGGCTGAAGAATGCAATAGTTTGTTCATGCCCTTCGCCATTTTTTTGTAACAACATTGTTAGGTTCCTGTGATTTGTTAAATTGGTGAGATCAAATGCACAGTGTAACATCAGACCAGGCTTTGGAGTCCTAGGGCCTAGCCTTCCTAGACTGAGAGAGGGCTCTCTCTATTTATGCAAAGGATGTGAACTTGTTTTCTTCTAGGGTTTTGATTTTAGGCTAGTTGTTAAGTGTAGGGTTTTTTTGTTGGTTTTGGTTGGGTAAGATGATCAAGTAGAATAGATGGAATGAGGAAATATTCAATTCATTGGGCTATGGAGTCTATAAAAGTTATGGAAAGTTCAACAATGGATCGGGGAGCATCACAGGGAAAATCTAGCATTGGTCAATGGATTTCCAAGGTTTATGGGAAATGAGGTGAACATTAAGTTTGTGCAAAGTAGGACAAAGGGAAATTAAGAATCCTTTATCATGTACTTACAAACAAGAAGGGACATAATACATAAGCATGAAGAAGCAATCAATAGACAGGGCAAACCAGTAACTCTTTGATTCAACTTAAGCAAATAAGCATTCAAGACAAACATCACAATGACATATAGAAGGCGAGAAACTCATTTAACTTCTAGTGATTTCACCTTCAAGGTTAGAAAACATTCAAGATACACATATAACTTTAATCAAAGAAGAGGGAATGCCTAAACATCATTGATCATAGTTATGAAGATCTCCAAAACAATTTTTCAAGCATGGAAAAAGGGTATGATTGAAACATAGCATCTTTAGCAGACCTAATTAATGGTACTTTGGAGAGAGACCTCAAGAAAAGTGTTTAATGGAATTAAACAAGCAGGGCTAGCCATAAATCATCTTTGATACCTACTGTATTAAACCATTCATGAAATAAACAAGCTTAGGGGGTCAAGAGAGCAATTAAGAATTCTCTATAAAGACCTAGCAGAAGAAAACACAGAGGCAATGAAGAACAAACAGAGCTAAGGTGCCTTTGAAGAACATTTCTTAGTCTAAATCCTTTGTTCTATTACAACATAGAAATATGGAAACATAATGAAACATGAGAAAACAATAACCAAAATATAATCACTTCACCACTAACCAAGCTCAGGGATCCTGCAAGCAAGCCTCCTCCATCAACAAGCAAAATAAGTCATTCACAAGCTCCACAACACCAAATTTCTCTTCAACCTCCAAAATACTATGTATTGCTCCAAAGAGCCATCAAATGCCAAAATTTACAATGAAGCCCTCATGCTCTATTTATCTAGAAAAGGAGGCCAAAAACCCTAGATAGGGTTGGAAAATGTCAAAATCACTCATAAATGTCATAAATGCCCAAGAGACCATGCAAGACCCAAGGCACAAAATATTCCATGAAATAAATGAAAAAATAAATTCTAGACCTAATTCTAGAGTGATTTCCCTCAGAAAACATTAAAATATCATTTTACAATAAATGAGTGTGTTTTCTTTACTTTTGGCCAAAAACACACAGTGTTGTCAATAAGCGCAACGCCTTGACAGGTAGAAAATAGGCCTACTTGCAGCCAAGTTTTGGTGACCTTAATGATGTCGGAGTTTGCTCCGTGGTGGCCCATTGGAAAGCTGGCTGAGTCTACTTTCCAAATCTACCATTGGTTTTCTGATTGAGCTCCTGTAAATGTTCCAAAAGGAAATTTTTCCAACACTTCTCTGAGCACAGCGCCAAGCCTGAAAATGAGGCAGAATGGTAGAAAATGAGGTGTTTTTTGACCTTTTGAGGGGTCAAAAATGCTCCAAATTCTCTGAAATTTGGTGAGAATAGTGTACTAGGCATGAGAAATAAAAAATTTAAATTTTTCCCACTGAGGATGTCTAAGGAAAAATCGTAGCGCTAGGGGTGTTGCGCTTATGGGCCTCCAAATTTGCAAAAGAACAAAAAAATGTCAAAATTCTCTCAAATTTAGTGGATGTCTTCCTCATGGTGTTTAAGAAGCCTGTAGAAAATATTGAGGCAAGATTTCAAGGTTTGCTTGGTATTTTACGCTTTTTGGTGTTTTGAATTTCAATGAGGGCTTGTTTGAGCTTGGCACTAGTGAGTTTGTTTTTTCAAGGCATAGTGTGTAGGCCAAGGTCTCTTTTTATCTTCTTCATATGCTTGTGCTTATTCTTCTAAGAATCAATAATGTATTGTGCCATGCCAAGGCTCCTTTGTAGGTCTTTAATCTATGCATTTTTCCTTTGAAGTAGTATGCTATTGGACCTCTTCTTGTCTTCACTTTCACTCTCTAGGTCAATGACGCCAAGTCCTTTTTTAAGCTCCTTCTCACCTTTACTACTTTTTTTCACCTTTGTTTTCCTTTGTCAAGCTTTTGAACTGAGGTGGATGGCTTGGTCCCTTGCCTTTTTGAGGCAGCAAACACAAGCCTGGGCCCTCTTTGATATGCCAATGAAAAAGGTGTTATCATGGTATTTTTGGTGTTTTTATCGTGGATGTGATCCTTATTTTCATTATCATCCTTCTAACTTTATTCACTGTCACTATGACTAAAATGACTGTTTTCAGCCCTTTCTTCATTTTCTGCACTGTTAACATACTCATCACTTTCATCATCAGCCTTACTGTTTACTTCCCCACTGACCTCTGGATTGTCCTTTGTGTTGCCTTTATTTTTCTTATCATCATTGTCACTATGGGGGTCACTGCCTTTACTATTTTTATGACTTTCATGACTGTCATGAACTTTTTCTTCTTCACTTACGCTTGCTTCACTATCTTCTACATTTTTTTCACTTTCTTCATCTGTATCCATGTTTTTTTTTTTTTTGCTTCACCATGAATGTCATTGCTTTGATTTTCATCATTGTCAATCCCACTGCTCTTTTCTTCATAATCTGTTTTTGTTTCTCCATAATTCTCTTCATCCTCACTGATTTTATCACCTCCACTGTCAACAGTTTGTTCATCATCATCACCCTCTTTTTTTTCATATCTTCTACCTCTTGTGGCCTTAACTGATCATTTCCTTCATCTTCACTTTGGTTTGACTCATGGTCAATCTCACCCTCATTCTCACTTAATTCTTCATTACCGCTTCCTTCTTCATCTGATGCATCAAGAGAAGGGGAGGAAGGGAGGTTTTCTTGAGGTGAGAACATTTTGAGCTTGGAGGAGGGCTTCTCTTGAACTGATTGTAGTTACCCTAGTTCACACCCCTTTAAATGACAATTACTTGCTTGGAGGTTAAAAATAGAGGCTTATTCGTTATGAAGACCTAGGGTTTTAAAATCCTAGGGTTTAATCATTATTTTAACCACTAAATCACCAAAAACACTTGAAGAGGAGGGAAAAAGACCACCTATCAGTTTTTACTCCTTTGTAGGCATCTTGAAGACAAATTTTAGGGTGCTTTCCTTGAGCCTTTGGCAAATCTTTTGCAATTTGGAGGATTTTGGCATAAGCGTAGTGCCGGGCAGAAGTTGGGTGATTCGGGTCTTCTGCGCGCAGCACTACACGCCTCGTGCAGGCCTGTCGGCCCCTGGGCATAGCACCGGGTAGGAAAAGACCTGTCGAGTCGCCTTCTATGCACAACGTCGGGCCAAAAAATGGGTGAGTCGGTCCTGGGCGTGTCAGGTTTTCCTGTGTGTAGCGCCGGGCTATAAGCGCAGTGCCTCCAACTATATGCGTAGCGCAGTGGAAAAATTGCACTGTGAGGACTTCTCTACACGCAGCGCCAGGTCCTATGAGCGCAATGTTGGATTCTAAGTGCAGTGCCAGTAACTTGGCCCAGAAATTGACCAAAAACTCATAATTTCTTCCTTGAAGGGTTTTTTTCTCTCGTCAACACATAATGAGCTAAGTGAAAAAGTGAATTGACCCTTTATGGTCTTAAGCAAACAATTTATCTTAGCCAAACCACACTTTGTAATGTTTCTTAACCTTTTTGTTATTTCACTGATATTCCTTTTTTCCTTTTGCAGGGGGTGACTTAAAACAAAAAAATAGTACCTTTTCCTCTTGATCATTTTCTTTATTTCTCTTCAGCTTTCTGACAGGGTGAAATCTGACTTCCTTTGGCCTATGGATTCCTTTAGAACTTGTTTTGTAGATGGTTGTTTGAATCACCAGATTTCACTGTGTTTTGGTATGTTTCTGTCTTTTTATCATTTTCACAATTTTTTATGCATTTACATGGTGGCAGCACCCCTTTAAAAAAAATCTCTCTGTCCTTGCTTTGGAGATCAAACTTCCCTTTGCTTGATGGATGACTGAGAAACCTGTTTTCATGTTTCTTATTGTTTTTAGGCATGATACAATTAGTTTTGACCAATCATATGGTCTTCACACTCAGACATGCCACCTTCCTTTGGACACTTTAGTTTTTTCTTTGCAGGTGCCTATGACATACTAATTTTTAGCTCTGCCTGATTTTCTGGTGTTTGACACTTTCATAATAGTGACCTCAAGATCAGTTTGGTATCCCATTTCGAACCTCAACCCTATGCTTTTATTCCTTTGACCATTTGATAGCATTTGAATGCACTTGAAAACTTGATCTACCTCACACTGATACTCTTTGCATTATTTCCTTTTGAGTCAGTGAAGCATTGTTACCTTGGAAAACCATAGAAGTCACCTTCTGACATCTCCTTCAAACCTTCTGCTTGCTGTCATCCTGGAGGTTCATAGTCTTCATTTCACCCTCTTTTCCTATCTTCCCAAAACTTTAAGGTTTTAGGGATGTTAGAGAAGAATAATCAGTGTTGTCTACTAAGCTCTATAGCCCTTTTAAGTTCATTCATTTCTGTCCAGTTCACCTCATCTTTTTCCCTTCTTCATTTATAACTTCTAAAAATCTTCAAATCATGCTTGGTTGTGCTGATATGCCATCTATCCTTGTGGTTTTCTGCATTGGTTTGCTTGCTTGGCACTATTTTTGGTCCAATCAATTCTAGAAACCCTGATCTTCCATGAACATATGATACTTCCTCTTCTTTTTTGTGGTTGTCTTTTAGTGAGGAGTTGGCCTCTTACCTTCCCTAATTTTCTGTTGATAGTTACTTTGACATTCCTGCAGAAATTTCAATCATGGACATTTGTTCTTTGCATATTTTGAATTTGATTAAGGAGGCCTTCCTTGAAGGTTATTTTGATTTGTTTTGGTAACAACAGATGTTAACTTTCTTTTCCATTTGATTCACATTCTTGGCACATGAAAAACACTGATTTCAAACATAAAAGACAACCCTAGAACCTATGAAACCATAGTGACCTAGTGGGAGGCTCTTTGACTGAAAGGATTGGCTTATGATTTCCAAGTATAAAAAACATATTTTTTTGACATATAAGTGTATTGAGGATCCAAAACCCAATATACTTGATTTATTTAAAGATCCTATAGAGGTATCTTTTAATACCATCAATGCTTGAGGCATTTCATGAACATGAGAGAAGGTAAGATGTTTGGAAAACTTAGATGGAAAATGAAAATGTATAGGCAAAACAGAGTCTTGAGGTTATGGGTGTGAAAATGGGACAAAGAGGAGTGTCATAAGTCCATGCGGGGTTTTTTTTTTATTAGGAGTGGTAGGCTAATCAGGGAAACAACAGAGTAAAGAGATAGTGAAAAACTTATCCTAAGGATAATGAAGGCAATGAGATTTCTAAAACTCACAATATTCATGAATTTTGTTTTTTTTAGAAATCTAGGATAAGCATGTAGTCATCTACAAAATAGCAAAAATTATTGATGACTAACAGTGGCTCCACTTGGGGAGGGCAACTCCTTTTTAGGAGGTGTCCAGAATCCAGATCTTTGGGTTTATGAAGACCAGTGCCTCATCCATTGCACATATTTTTCTTCTTTTCATTTGCTGATGTTTCTTTTGAAGTTATGGTCTCAAGAATCTGAAAAATATGATTACATCAACTTCATCTCTACCTACCCATCATACCTTAGTCTAGCATTTTTTCTTCCTTGGGTGCACTTAAGCTGGCAAACACTTGACATTCTTTTATTTTAAAAACAAAAACAAACTATCTACTTTTACCCTTATCACTTCCAAGAGTTTAGACTATGATAGTGAACTCTTTTTATTCTCTACCTAGACTAACTGACTGTCAAGATTAATTTGTATGACAGCCTTCATTCTCTAAGCTATTGACATGAAATTGAAAACATGGTTTGAATCAGGATTAAGCAATCTGTTTCACCATGGGTTGTGGCATTGGAAAAAGCTACACACAGACATTATTTTTGTACAAACAAAGATAGAAGGTATGAGAGTTGTGTTTCATCATTTTTTAGCCTTCCCATCTTTCTCTTTGGTTCAGCTTTGAGCATGGAGAACCAGTATCTTTTCTTCCTAATCTATTCTCAATGACAGGTCAAGTTTAGATATTTTTACAAGTTCTCTTTCACTAATCCTATCAACAAATAAATTGAAAACATGTTCAGCCATGATTAGGCTAGATGACTAAACAAGAATTTTTTAAACAAGTAGTGGCATTTAGGCTTGCACACTTTCAGTAGTACTCTTTTTTGGGTATGGGGTTGTACCTCTTTTTCAAATCTGCCCTATTTTTCCTTCTTTCTTTGTTTTTTTATTTCTGTTTTTATGATCTCTCATCATGCAATGTTATGTACAATGAATGAAATTTTGAAACTAGGACTCTTGACAAAAATAGTGTTTGAGCATCCTACCAATGACAGGACCTTCAAATAATTATTCTCCATTCAATTCTTGTAAAAAGAGAGAATTATGACCTCTAACTGAATGAATGAGATAAGGACCTTTCCATAAATTCTCAAGTTTTCCATGTTTACCTTTGTCCTCCCTCCTGGAATCCCATTTCAACACTGTGTCTCCAATCTGGAAATTGTTGGCTTTAGTTCTTCTGTCAAATATTTTGTTTATGTTTTCTTGCACTGCTTGAGTCTTGTTGTAAACTTCTTCCCTTATCTACTGCAAATGAATGGTTTGGTTCAGCCTCCTTCACATGTCATTTTCTTCTGATTTCACTTCTTGGAGGAGCTTCATGACTGGAACTCCTAAAGATGTCAGGAAGACTGTATCCATGCAATACACTAGTTGATAGGGAGAAATACCGATTGATTTCTTGGTGGTTAGTCTATCAACCCATAGTGCATGTACTAGTTTTCCATGCCATGTTTTTTGGTTCTGTTCCAGCAGCTTCTTGATAATGTTCACCATAATTTTTTTGGAGGACTCAGCTAGCCCGTTACCTTGAGGGTAATAAGCTGTGGAGTGCCCTAGTGTGATGTGATACTTATAACAAAATTCAACCATTATTTTGGATTAAAGGCAGTAGTATTATCTGTAATGATCTTTCTAGGACAACCAAATCGAGACAAGATGTTGGTTTCAATTAATTTGATAATGACTGAGTCAGTGGCATTCCTCAAAGGGATGGCCTCTATCCACTTAGTGAGATAATCAATAGCAGTAAGGATCCACTTGTGTTGAGAAAATGAAGAAGGGTGGATTTCCCTAATGAATTCCAAACCCCATTGTTGAAAGGAGCTTCAACACTGATGGGATGCAAGGGAAAAGATAGAAGTTTTCTCTTGCCATCAAAAATTTGGCACTTATGGAAAGTCATAACAAGTTTGTGAGTGTCAGGGAAAAGGGTGGGCCAATAGTAGCCAGCTCTAAGGATTTTGTTAGCTGTAGTTTTCCAATAGAGATGACCTCCACACTCTCCCTCATGCAGCTCATGCATGATTTTATCTACATCATCTTCAAGCAAAAATTTAAGCAATATGCCAACAGAATTCTTCCAATACAAAACTCCATTTAAAATGAAAAATTTTAAAGCTTTTTGTTTCAAGAATCTAGCCTTTGTCTTGGATAAGGTAGGAGGAGCATTAAGATAAAAAAGTACATATAGGATATCAACATACCAAGAGGAGTTCCAAAATGCTTTTTTAATGTGGGGAGCTGTGAATTTTTCTTGTTCCTCTAATGCATCAACCATCTTCATGTCTAGTGCTTGGAAATTTGATTCAACCATGAGTTTTGCTAGTCCTTGTCCTTTAGCCAGTTTAGTGGGCCTGATTTCTAAATCATATTCTAAGATAATAGCAAACCATTTTCCCCTTTTACCATAAGGGCCCTGATTTAGAATGTCTTTGACAGTTGTGTGTGGGACAAAAGCAATGATATGAGAGTGCAAAATGTAGACTTGGAAATCTTTCAATGCTTTGAACAAGGCGAAGGCTTGTTTCTCCATGATGTTGTATTTTAAGGGAGCATATCTTAATGCCTTAATAAAAAAGGCTATGGGTTGTTCTTGCCCCGCCATGTTCTTTTGCAACAACACTGCAGCAACGGTGCGTTCAGATGCAAATGAGAAAATGTAGAAGTCCTTGGTAAAGTTAGGACTGATTAAAACTGGTGTTTGGGTGAGTGCATGTTTTACTAGCTCAAAATATTGTTTGGCTTATGTGGTCCACTTAACTCATATCTCCTTTCTAAGCATGTTTGTGATATTCCTTAGTAGTTCAGCAAGGTTGGGGATGAACCTTCTAAGGAAGTTGATCTTTCCAATGAAAGATTGCAACTCCTTGATGTTCCTAGGATGGCCGATTTGCAATGTGCCTTCAATCCTTTTGGGGTCTATTTTGATTCCTTCTTCAGAGATTATGTGGCCTAGGATTTTTCCTTCTTGGAGACCAAACAATGTTTTCTTGGGATTCAAAGAAGGCCATACTTCTTAAATTTTTCAAAAACTTTCCTCAAGTGGACTAAGTGCTCATCATCAGTTTTAGAATAAATAGTGATGTCATCACGGTAAATGACTATGAAGTAGCCTATATCTTCTGAAAAATCTATGTCCATGGCCCTTTGGAAAGTGGTCCCCGCATTCATCAACCCAAATGGAATTTTGACATACATGAATGTACCCCAAGGTGTGGTGAAGGCAGTTTTGTGTTGATCACTTGGGAGTACTAGCACTTGGTTGTAACCAGAAAATCCATCAAGAAATGATATTCTCTTAGAGCCAACTACCTTTTGAAGTATGTGATCCATTTTAGGCAGGGGGTAGTTATCTTTTAGGGAGGCCTTGCTCAGATTTCTAAAGTCAATGCAAAGCCTAATCTCCCCGATTTTCTTCCTAACTGACACAAGGTTGGAAACCCATTCTGAGTACCTAAGGGGAACTATGATCTCGGCATCATACATCTTTTTAATCTCTTTCTCAACTAAAGGTAGTAAGACATGGTTTGTTCTCTTCAATTTTTGTTTAAAAGGTTTCTGATTTTCCTTAAGAGGAATTTTATGTTGAATAATGCTTGTGTCATATGATTTTAGGTCCTTATACCCCCATGCAAACACATCTTTAAACTCTTTGAAAAGTTCAATATATTTATGTTTTATGTGAGGAGGAAGAGTTTTGGATAGCTTAATCATTTTGGGTTCCTCCATGTTGCCTATGTTATATTCTTCCACATTAGTCTCTGTGGGCTCCATCTTTGGTTTTTTAGCTACATCATTAAAATCAAAAAGCTCTTCTAGTGGTGTAAGGCCCCTTGGTAGTGTTTCATATTTACATTGTAAAACCTCAAGGTCCCTTTGATCTAGATTTTCAAACAATTCTGCCTTGTAAGGATGTTCAAGCAGATTTATATTAGTTGTAGAGGAAAATGGGCTCGTTTTTCAGCAAAGAAATCTTCTTCCTACCCTAGGCTTGGTTCTGATATTGCAAAATCATTTTCAGATTACAAAAAATCATTAATTTTTTTATCACCCTCAAATACTTGCCAATATTCTTCATTTTCAGGGACTGTAGGCTGGTTTTTTACTTTGACAGTGAATTTTTCATTTGCATGGGGTATTTGGAAATTGCTAGCAGCAAAGGCAAGCTCATTGGCAAGGTTTTTTTGAGCTCTGGGGATGAAAGTGAGTTCATATTTCTCAAAGGTCTTTAGGAGGTCTAGGGAGACATTCATATACTCTCTTAGTCTAGGATTCTTGGCAGAATACTCCCCTTTGATTTGCCTAATGACCAATTCTGAATCTCCTTGGACTGATATTTTCTTAGCTCCTATGTTTTTTAGCAAATGTAAACCCAGGAGGAGAGCCATGTATTCTTCCATGTTGTTAGTGCGTTGAAAATATAGTTTATATGACAGGCCTTCATTTGTGTTGTGTATCTAGACACCAGCTCCTGAACCAAATTTTCCACAAGAGCCATCAAATTTGATGTTCCAAAGTGTTTCTAAGTCATATTCTCCATTATGTCATTGTTCAGGGCTGCTAAAGTCTTGATTGTTGAGTTTTTCATTTGGTGTCTGGTTTAATTGTTGTGGTATGTCTGAATCTATTTAAATCTTATTTACCTGTTCACTGATGTCATCTTCATTTTATAGGATAAATGAGTCAAGGTCCGAATGAATGGAATAAACAGGGGTGTTGTACTCAGTGAAGTTTAGAGTTTTGGTATCATTTCCCATGTTCAAAAATTTTAAAACTTGAGACCTGTACGTGTCTTGGGTAATCAGTTCAGTGAGAGGCATGGTGATCTTGATTTTAGCAGTCTCTCCCTCAAAACTGAAAGGCACTTGTGTCTTGGAAATATTTACATTAGTTTTATCAGCCATAATGTTTTCTACAAGTTTAATTTGTTGATTATGTTTTGGGACTTTGGACAAAATCGTTTTCTTAGGGCCACTAGTAGAGGCACCAGGGCAGCTTGTGTCACCACTTGGTTGGCTAGTTTTGTCTATGTTTGTATCAATTTTCTTAGCCATGGTGTTGGTACTGTATTTTGTCTTCTTAGGAGTGTTTTCAGGTGTTTTCCTAACAGCAGTGTCTTCTTTGTTCTTTTTAGAATTTTCTTGGTTCTTTTTTCTCCTAAGGTCATATTGCCTATGGACTTCCATTATGGAATTTTCAAATCCCAATTGGTAGTCTTCAAAATCCTCATATTTTGTTTTAGTTTGATTTGAGGAAAAGAAATATTGTTCTTCTTTGGTGAGAAAAACATCACCCTCATTTTCAGAACCTATCAAGTTTACATGGTTTTTTATAGGTTCTTCAGAATCTCTTCCCTCTTCATCTACATAATTGTCTTGGAAAGGGGGCCTAATTTGTTGGGCATTGTCTCTTGGTCTATTTTGGGGAGGATCTCTTCTGAAGTTTGGATTCCTATTTCTGTTTTTGGGATTTGCTTGGTTTTCCCTAGGAGGTGTTATTTCACTCAAGCTTATTCTTTCCATCATTATTTCCATTAACCTTACTAAATTATTAATATTGGCATCAGATGAGGAGGTTGAGGCCACTGTTTCATCTTTGTAGGTGACTTTATTTTCTGATCTTATCCTTACCCTCTTTTCAATCAGGTTGGCATCTACACTTATAATTCCCTTTTGCATGTCTTCTAAAGTTAGGGGTTCTCTTTCTCTTAGTTGATAGGCCATGTCTGGATCTAAACTTTCTGGAAATTTTGCTAAAGCTAAGCCTTGTGGGGGTTTCATGTCTGGTGGGAGGGCATTGTAAACACTATTGAACCTGGTACAATAGTCTTGAACACTTTCCCCAATGTTTCCCTTAAGGTTGTTATATTCTGAGAGGATTTGGAGAGGGTTTTTCTTGATTTCCCACTTGTTTATAAATGTTTGGTAAAGGGAGGGGAGATCATGTATGGTGTTAGGAGTCAAGCTTCTGAACCATTTTTTGGTTTCTCCTCCTAATCTCTGTGCAAATATCCTCATTTTAATGGTTTCCTCTTCTATTTCCATGTAATCAAAGGCATCATTTATCCTATCTACATTTTTTTGGGTAGTGATGGATTCAGCTCCGATAAAGTGAGGGATTTTGGACTGGTAATCATGTGGTAAAGGTAATAAAGTTTGTGGTAGTACCAGGGAGGCATACCATGCTGCCATGATGGGAGTGCATGGGATCCAAGGATTATTTACAAGGGGAGGGTTTCTGGGAGGGGGTGGGGGATGAAGTGGGGTGGCTTGGAAAATGGATGTGTGGATGTGGGTGGTAGAGGTACTTAGACCAGCAAACTGGTTCTGAGCAGACTTGGTATGAAAAGAGCTAAAATGATGGAAAAGTTGAAAGTAAGGTGAGTGGAAGGAGAGGCTTCTCTGCTTGAACTCTGTTGCAAATCTAAGGGCTTAAGGTCAGTCTGGTCAATCCCACTTTGTGACTTGGTTCTGAAAACATTTCTTGTATGGTGCAAGTCAAACTGAGGGTCTTGCAAGGCTGTAAGATGTTCAGGGACAAAGCTTTCTCTATGAATGGTCCTAATAGTAGTTAAGTTTCCAGTTTTAGAAATTTTCCACAAAATATTTTCTGGGTCATCAAATATGGTAGGAGGGTTTGGGTCCGGATGAGATCTAGTACTGATCCTTTTGTGAAGCTAGATTTCAAGCTCAAAATGTAGAGAGGCTGAAATTTTTAGGATTGTTTTCGAAAGGATGACCTCTCTTAGTGTTTTCTAAACTCACAATGTGTGACTAGGCTTCTAAAATTCTCAGGGCTGATTTGACACAATCCTAGGGAAGTCTAAGAACACTAGTAAAGTTAGAAGGCCTACTAGAGGATTTTGGAGTTCCCAGGTGGATATTTTTTGTTGTTTTAAGGATGTATGTTTATGGTCCACCACCAATAACTGACAAAAAACCAATCTAGGGATGTTTTGGGGTTTTCTGAGTTCCTTTATGTAGCCCTAAGATTTCTATGAGTGTCTTATAGTTGAGTCATCATTTTTCTAGGATGGTGAAACAACTAGATTCTACTCGTGGCTAACAGTTTGAGTTCTTTATGATTTGATAAGGGTTTCTAAAGTTCTAAGGAGTTATTAGATTGTCACTATTCTCAGAAAACCTCTCACCTTGATTCCTAAGAAATATATGTTGTGTAATAAGGGTTTCTGAAGTCCTAAGGAATACTTATATGGTTATTGAATCAAAAGGTCCCACCGTGATCACCACTATGTTAGGTTCCAATGATTTTTTAGATTGGTGAGATCAAATGCACAGGGTAGCATCATACCAGTCTTTGGAGTCCTAGGGCCTAGCCTTCCTGGATTCATAGAGGGATCTCTCTATTTATGCAAAGGATGTGAAATTGTTTGCTTCTAGGGTTTGATTTTAGGCTAGTTGTTAAGTGTGGGATTTTTTTTTTTGGTTTTGGTTGGGTAAGATAATCAATTAGAATAGTTGTAATGAGGAAATATTCAATTCATTGGGCTATGGAATCTATAAAAGTCATGGAAATTTCAACAATGGATCGAGGAGTATCACAGGGAAAATCTAGCATTGGTCAATGGATTTTCAAGGTTTATGGGAAATGAGGTGAACTTTAAGTTTGTGCAAAGTAGGACAAAGGGCAATTAAGAATTCTTTATCATGTACTTAAAAACAAGAAGGGGATTAAATACATAAGCATGAAGAAGCAATCAATAGACAGGGAAAACTAGTAACTCTTTGATTCAACTTAAGCAAATAAGCATTCAAGGAAAAAATTCCAATGAAATATAGAAGGCGAGAAACTCATTTAACTTCTAGTGATTTCATATTCAAGGTTAGAAAACATTCAAGATACACATATAACTTTAATCAAAGAAGAGGGAATGCCTAAACATCATTGATCACAGTTATGAAGATCTCCAAAACAAATTTTCAAGCATGGACAAAGGGTATGATCGAAACATAGCCTCTTTGGCAGACCTAATTAATGATACTTTGGAGAGAGACCTAAAGAACGATGTTTAGTGGCATAAAACAAGCAGGGCTAGCCATAAATAATCTTTGATACCTACTTTATTAAACCATTCATGAAATAAACAAGCTTATGGGGTCAAGAAAGCAGTTAAGAATTCTCTAGAAAGGCCTAGCAGAAGAAAACATAGAGGCAATGAAGAACAAACAGAGCTAAGGTGCCTTTGAAGAACATTTCTTAGTCTAAATTCTTTGTTCTATTGCAACATAAAAAGATGGAAACATAATGAAACATGAGAAAAAAATAATTGAAATAGAAGCACTTCACCACTAACCAAGCTCAGGGATCCTGCAAGCAAGCCTCCTCCATCAACAAGCAAAACAAGCCATTCACAAGCTCCACAACACCAAATTTCTCTTCAACCTCCAAAAGACTATGTATTGCTCCAAAGAGTCATAAAATGCCAACATTTAAAATGAAGCCCTCATGCTCTATTTATCTAGAAAAGGAGGGAAAAAACCCTAGATAGGGTTGGAAAATGTCAAAATCACTCATAAATGTCATAAATGCCCAAGAGACCATGCAAGGCCCAAGGCATAAAATATCCCATGAAATAAATTCCAAAATAAATTCTAGCACCTAAATCTAGATTGATTTGCCTCAAAAAACATTAAAATATCATTTTACAATAAATGAGTGTGTTTTGTTAACTTTTGGACAAAAACACATAGTGATGTTTATAAGTGCAGTGCCTTGACAAGCAGAAAATAAGCCTACTTGCAGCCAAGTTTTGGTGACTCTCCTGATGTCGGATTTTGCTCCGTGGTGGATCGTTGGAAAGCTGGTTGAGTCTACTTTCCAAATATACCATTGGTTTCTGATTAAGCTCCAGTAACCTGTCCAAAAGGAAATTTTCCCAACACTGCTCTGAGCACAGCGCCAAGCCTAAAAATGAGACAGAATGGTAGAAAATGAGGTGTTTTTTGACTTTTTTAGGGGTCAAAAATGCTCCAAATGCTCTGAAATTTGGTGAGAATAGTTTACTAGGCATGAGAAATCCAAAAATTTAAAGTTTCCCTCTAAGGATTTCAGAGGAAAAAGCGTAGCGCCAGGGGTGTTGCACTTATCAGCCTCCAAATCCACAAAAAAACCAAAAATTGTCAAAATTCTTTCAAATTTGGTGGATTTCTTCCTCATGGGGTTTAAGAAGCGTGTAGAAAATCTTGAGGCAATATTTCAAGGTTTACTTGGTCTTTTCCTCTTTTTAGTGTTTTTAATTTCAATGAGGGCCTCTTTGAGCTTGGCACTAGTGAGTTTGGTTTTTCAAGGCATAGTGTGTAGGCCAAGGTCTCTTTTTATCTTCTTCATATGCTTGTGCTCATTCTTGTAA
This sequence comes from Pinus albicaulis, assembly GCA_034641835.2. Taxonomy (NCBI): domain Eukaryota; kingdom Viridiplantae; phylum Streptophyta; class Pinopsida; order Pinales; family Pinaceae; genus Pinus; species Pinus albicaulis. Next base: position 92,962,668 of record CM076584.1, on the reverse strand, counting down.
GAATCAATAATGTATTGTGCTATGGCAAGGATCCTTTTTAGGTCTTTAATCTCTGCATTTTTGCTTTGAAGTAGTATGCTATTGGCCCTCTTCTTGTCTTCACTTTCACTCTCTAGTTCAATGATGACAAGTCCTTGTTTAAGCTCCTTCTCACCTTTACTACTTTTTTTCACCTTTGATTTCCTTTGTCAAGCTTTTGAACTGAGGTGGATGGCTTGGTCCCTTGCCTTTTTGAGGTAGCAAACACAAGCCTGAGCCCTCTTTGATATGCCAATGAAAAAGTGTGATTATGGTCTTGTTGGTGTTTTTATCATGGTTGTGATCCTTATTTTCATTATCATCCTTCTAAACTTCTTCATTTTCACTATGACTGAAATGACTGTTTTCATCCCTTTCTTCATTTTCTGCACTTTCAACATACTCATCACTTTCATCATCAGCCTTACTGTTTACTTCCCCACTGACCTCTGGATTGTCCTTTATGTTGCCTTTATTTTGCTTATCATCATTGTAACTATGGGGGTCACTGCCTTTACTATTTTTATGACTGTCATGAATGTTTTTTTCTTCACTTATGCTTGCTTCATTATCTTCTGCATTTTTTTCACTTGCTTCATCTGTATCCATGGTGTTTTTTTTTTGCTTCACCATGATGTCATTGCTTTGATTTTCATCATTTTCAAGCCCACTTCTCTTTTCTTCATAATCTGTTTCTGTTTCTCCATCATTCTCTTCATCCTCACTAATTTTATCACCTCCATTGTTAACACTTTGTTCATCATCATCACCCTCCTCTATTTTCATATCTTCTACCTCTTGTGGGCTTAACTGATCATTTCCTTTATCTTCACTTTGGTTTGAATCATGGTCAATCTCACCCTCATTTTCACTTAATGCTTCATTACCACTTCCCTCTTCATCTGATGCATCAATAGAAGGGGAGGAAGGGAGGTTTCCTTGAGGTGAGGACATTTTGAGCTTGGAGGAGGGCTTCTCTTGAACTGATTGTAGTTACCCTAGTTCACACCCCTTTAAATGACAATTACTTGCTTGGAGGTTAAAAACAGAGGCTTATTCGTTATGAAGACCTAGGGTTTACAAAGCCTAGGATTTAATCATTATTTTAACCACTAAATCACCAAAAACATTGAAGAGGAGGGAAAAAGACCACCTATCAATTTTTACTCCTTTGTAGGCATCTTGAAGACAAATTTTAGGGTGCTTTCCTTGAGCCTTTGGCAAATATTTTGCAATTTGGAGGATTTTGGCATAAGAGTAGCACCGGACAAAATTTGGGCGAGTCGTGTCCTTTGCATGTAGCGCTACACGCCTCATGCAGGCCTGCCTGCCCCTGGGCGCAGCACCTGGCAAGAAAAGACCTATCGGGTCGCCTTCTATATGCAACACTGGGCCAAAAAATGGGTGAGTCAGGCCTGGGCGTGTCGGGTTTGCCTATGCATAGCGTCGGGCTATAAGCACAGCACCTCCCACTATATGCACAACGCAGTGGAAAAATTACACTATGAGGACTTCTCTACGGGTAGGGCCGGGTCCTGTTAGCGCAAGGTCGGGTTCTGAGCGCATCACCAGTAACTTGGCCCAGAAATTGACAAAGAACTCAAAATTTCTTCCATGAAGGGTTTTTTTCTCTCCTCAACACATAATGAGCTAAGTGAAAAAGTGAATTGACCCTTTATAGTCTTAAGCAAAAAAATTATCTTAGCCAAACCACAGTTTTTAATGTTTCTTAACCTTTCTGTTATTTCACTGATATTATTTTTTTCCTTTTGCAGGGGGTGACTTAACACACAAAAATGTTATCTTTTCCTCCTAATAATTTTCTTTATTTCTCTTCATTTTTCTGACAGGGTGAACTCTGACTTCTTTTGGCCTATGGATGCCTTCAGAACTTGTTTTGTAGATGGTTGTTTGAATCACCAGATTTCACTGTGTTTTGGTCTGTTTCTGCCTTTTGATCATTTTCACAATTTTTTAGGCATTTTCATTGTGGCAGCACCCCTTTAAAAAAAACCTCTCTGTCCTTTCTTTGGAGATCAAATTTCCCTTTGCTTGATGGATGACTAAGAAACCTGTTTTCATATTTCTTATTATTTTTAGGCATGATACAATTATTTTCGACCAATCAAATGGTCTTCACACTCAGGCATGCCACCTTCCTTTGGCCACTTTAGTTTTTTCTTTGCAAGTGCCTATGACATACTAAATTTTAGCTCTGCCTGATTTTCTGGTGTTTGACACTTTCATAACAGTGACCTCAAGATTAGTTTGGTATCCCATTTTGAACCTCAACCTTATGCGTTGATTCCTTTGACCATTTGACAACAGTTGATTGCACTTGAAAACTTGATCTACCTCACACTGATACTCTTTGCATTCTTTCCCTTTGAGGCAGTGAAACAATGTTACCTTGGTAAAACATAGAAGTAACCTTCTTACATCTCCTTCAAACCTTTTGCCTGTTGTCATCCTGGAGGCTCATAGTCTTCGTTTCACCCTCTTTGCCTATCTTCCCAAAACTTTTAGGTTTTATGGTTTTTAGAGAAGAATAACTAGTGTTCTCTTCTAAGTTCTCTATATCCCTTTTAAGTTCATTCATTTCTGTCCAGTTCACATCACCTTTTTCCCTTATTTATTTATAACTTCTAAAAATCTTCAAATCATGCTTGGTTGTGCTGATATGCCATCTGTCCTTGTGGTTTTCTACATTGGCTTGCTTTCTTGGCACTATTGTTGGTCCAATCAGTTCTAGAAACCCTGATCTTCCCTGAACATAGGCTACTTCCTCTTATTTTTTGTGGCTATCTTTTAGTCAGGAAATGGCCTCTTACCTTCCCTAATTTTCTGCTGATAGATACCTTGACATTCCTACAAAAATTTCAATCACGAACAACTTTTCTTCGCAGATTTTGAATTTGATTAAGGAGGTATTTCTTGAAGGTTCTTCTGATCTGTTTTGGTAACAACAGATGTTAACTTTCTTTTCCATTTGATTCACCTTCTTGGCACATGAAAAACACTTATTTCGAACATAAAGACAACCCTACAACCTATGAAACCCTAGTGACCTAGTGGGAGGCTCTTTGACTGAAAGGATTGGCTTATGATTTCCAAGTATAAAAAACAGATTTTTTTGACCTATAGGTGTATTGAGGATCCAAAACCCAATATACTTGATTTATTCAAAGAGCCTATAGAGGTATATTTTAAGACCATCAATGCTTAAGGCATTTGATGAACATGAGAGAAGGTAAGTTGTTTGGCAAACTTAGATGGAAAATGAAAAGGTATAGGAAAAACAGAGTCTTAAGGTTATGGGTGTGAAAATGGGACAGAGAGGAGTGTCATAAGTCCATGCAGGATTTTTTTTTTTTTTTGGAGTGGTAGGCTAATCAGGGAAATGTCAGAGTAAAGAGATAGTGAAAAAATTATCCTAAGGATAATGAAGGCGGTGAGATTTCTAAAACTCACAATATTCATGAAATTATTTTTTTTTAGAAATCTATGATAAGCATTTAGTCATCTACAAAATAGCAAAAATTACTGATGACTAACAAGCACCGCAGCTATTGTGTGTGGGGAGGAAAAACAAAAAATCATGAATGACTTTCCATAATCTGGGCTAGCCAGCACTGGAGCTTCTGCAAAACCCTACTTGATCCTGTTGAAAGAGTCCCTCGATTGAGGAGTCCATTTCACTTCACTGTTCTTCTTTAGCATTTCAGTAATGTTTCGGACAATCTCGGCGTAATTTGGTATGAACCTTCTTAGAAAATTTATCCTTCCCAGGAATACTTATATTTCTTTTTTGTTTCTTAGTATAGAAATTACATTTATCACCTCCACCCGTTTCGGGTAAATTTTTATGCCTTCTTTAGTTACTATATGCCCCAGTAGCTTCCCTTCTTCTAGGGAAAACATGGACTTTTTGGGGTTTAGAGATAAATTGTACCTGCGACATTTGTCAAAGGTTCACCTGAGATGTTCTATATGCTCGGCATCATTCTTCGAGAAGATGGTGATGTCATCTAGGTAAATCACCACAAAATTATCTTAGTCTCCTATGAAGGCAATGTCCATAGCGTGTTGGAATGTGGCACCAGCGTTTATTAGGCTGAAAGGCATCCGGGCATACATGAAGGTTCCCCAAAGCATGATGAACGTCGTCTTATTCTGATCTTCAGGGAAAACTGCCACCTGGTTATATCCTGAGAAACCTTCCATCATAGACATGCGGGAGGATCCCACTACCTTTTGCAAGAGGTGGTCCATCTTAGGGAGGGCGTAATTATCTTTGAGCGAGGCTCTGTTCAAATTTCAGAAATCCACAAAAAGCCTAGTTTCGTCGTTTTTCTTCTTACGGGAACCGGGTTTTCCACCCTTTCAGAGTACCTCAGAGGGAAGATGATCTTTCCCTGCAATAGCTTCTTTATCTCCTTTTCGATAGTTGAAAGGAGAAGTGGATTGATCTGACTTAGCTTCTGTTTATGAGGCTTAACTTCTTCTTTGAGGGGTATCTTATGCTGTATGACATCGACATCTAAAGTCTTCAAATCCTGGTATGACCAGGAGAAGACGTATTTATATGATTGGAACAGCCTCAGGTACTAACCTTGATATTCTTCAAGGACTCATTTTGATAGCTTCACCACCTTCGGATCTTCCTCTGTCCCAATATTCAAATCCCTTACAGGCTCATCAAGGGTCGGTTTGATAGGGTTCACCGAGATATCATTTTTATCAAACAACCTTTTTAATGGCACAAGTCCCCTAGGGATGTCATTTCCCTTTAACTGTAAAATGTGATGCCCGGCCAGTGTCTCCTCTCACCTTGTTTTTGGCTCTTCGCTGTCATCCTCAGCCACCAAGTCGGTCACCAAGTTTGATAACTCCCCTACCATCTCCATGATACGCTTGACCTGCTCTTCTTCCTTGAAAACCTACCAATGTTTCACATTGTCTGGGATGGAGGGGAGATATCACACTTCCACCTCATATCTGAGTAACGGGTTCTGGAAAGGACGGAAATTGCTGGCATGTACGTCTAGTGAGTCAGCCATTATGTTCTTATCTCTCGGCATGAACTGAATGTTAAAATCTGAGAATAAATTTTCAACCAAGTCCTACACCTCATTCTTGTAAGCTCTGAGCCGCGGGTGCTTAGTCTGGCATTGGCTCCTGACTTGCCTTACTACCAGCTCTGAATCTCCAAACACTTTAATATTTTGTATGTTCATGTTTCGTGCTGCCTATAGCCCCAGGAACAGGGCTTCATACTCGGCCACATTGTTTGTGGCTTCAAATTCTAGCTTGAAAGAGAGATGAATTAAGCATCCTCCCGACGATATCAAGAGTGCCCCAGCCCCGTTTCCTTCTCGTGAATAATCCCAATCGAACTACAAAGTCCAAATATTATTCTCTTCTATGTTTATGGGATTTCCCTATATTAAGTGATATACTTGTATCTCTTGAAGGAAACTCTCATCCTCCTCAAGCACGAGACAAGAGAATTCACCCTCCTTACCATATATCAGGGAATTGGTTGAACCATCAACTTTAGTGACCATTTTTACAAACCTGGATTCCGAGTATAACCTTCTTTCCTCTCCACCAAACATTGGGATAGTGGTGTAAGTGAGATCGATTTTTATTGATCCTCCAATATTGGAACCCCAAGATCTAGACAAAAACATACCAAACTGAGTTGGGATATCAACTACAACAATGTCCATTACCACACTTTTGGTCGAGATCTGGGCTAAGTTCACCACCAAATACCCAAGAACTTTACCCTTTTGGAGTCGAAAGAGTACATATCTTTATAAGGCCTTGTGATTTGCAATCCCAGTTGTTCCATAACAGAAAAAGGCAATAGGTTATGTGAAGCCCCAGAGTTTAGCATGCCATTGTGTAATAACAAATCATGTAGTCACATAAAACGGGGGTGTGGCTGAATCTTGCTCTTCTACGTGAGGTCCAAAAACCACCATGGGTCGTTCTTCTTGGAGATTAGAACTGTCAGGCATGGGGATTACACCATGGGGCTACATGAATTGGGACACTTGAGCTTTGCATGAAGGTTGTTTCATAATCTCAATCAAGGGAACCAGGATCTTGACCTTCTTTAATTCTTTCTGGAGATTAAAGGATGTTGGCCATTTTTCGGTAATGGCTTCTTTGAATTGTTATTTAGGGGGGTCAGGAAAATCCAAGGGTGTTATAGGTCAATTTGGGCATCATTCCCAATGACCTGGTTAACTAGGAAGCATCTCCAGGACCGATGATCAAAGGGTCTATCATTCCCTATCATCTCAGTTGCTATATGCTCTAAGACAGGAAATATTCATGAATCAAACAAGATTTTCATCAAAGCAAGGATTTTCCATGGTTTGAAGCTTATTATTAAACATGTGGGAGCTCACCAACGTGGGATCTAAAGTGCCTAAGTGTGTTGCATATGTAGGTAGCTCCATTCTGGGCTGCTCTGCAAAGCACTTCCCGACATTCAAAGGTGCGTTGGTCAGATTGGGAGCGAAATTCTCATTGTTCCGGAATAACCACTTGGCCAGTGTCTTATAGAAGGGTTCACATGTGTCATGCTTCGGATCCAAGTGTCCATTTGACATCTACATAACTGGAAAACATTTCTTTCCTATTTCTGGAATGCAATTTATTGAAAAAAACCTACAGTTCATCTATAAATTGAACACAAAGCTAAGTGTTCAAAGAGGAAGAATTTGAGTAGAGAAATGCTGGAGAATTTTCAGTAGAGAGTTTGATTTGTGGAGCTACTGGTGGAGAGACTTATGATGTGATGAGACTAAGGAACTTTGCTAGAAGGTCATGATGAATCAGTCACTAGGTTGTAACCTCTCCTTCTATCATCAATAAAGAGTACTTCTTGTTTTTCCCTACATGCATCCATGTTTACTTTGATTTTCCATGTTGTAGAATCTTAGTTGATGAATGTAGTTTATGCTTAACTGATTTGGCTAATTAACTTGAATAGATATATATATTATTGTATCTTATGTTGTTTCAGTGATTTTTCTTGCAGGAAGCATTCAGTTATTTGAAACTGCTTGAAGTTGAGGTTGTAGTGGAAGCGATAGAAAGGAGCCATTTAGAAGCGACTGAAACAAGTAAGAATCCAATCCTCTCTGTATATCTGTTCTGAGTTAGGAAAAAGGGTAGTGCAGTCTTTCATCTGTTGTTATAGACTAGAAACCAGTCTAGGGAAGCGTATTTTATCCGTAGATTATAATTTTGGCCCAACAAAGGGTGTAGATGGGGACTTCTCATTTTTGGGAGGATCACAATATTGCTTTTTGGAGGTGGATGTAGTGGCCTTATGAGAGGCTAACTCTTCTAATGGCTTTTTTCCTTTACAAGTAGGATTAGGAGAGGTATGTTCCCTTGATTTTGACTCTTCATTATGTTCTTGTACCCGGGTTCTCTTCCGAGAGGACCTAAGATCATACTTCTTGTGGAGTTGAGCCTGCATGAAATCCACAAACTGTCTGTAGTAATTGTCAATATCTTGATCTTCAGGAGGAACTTCCTTCTCTTCTTCCTCTCCTTGTAGGATGAGTTCACCCTCTCCATCATCAGAGTAAGCGAGGAATTTATTCTCTTGGTTATCTGTAACTTCCTCGGCTTGTCCCTCTACTTCTGCATCCAAGTACAAAGGAGGTTGAATTTGGTCTTGATGTTCCTTCCTTTCATGCCGCAATAGCTGCAGAGGGGGCTTCCTATACTGGGGATTGAAACCTCAGTTAGGAATCATTTGATTAGAATGAGGAGGGGATTTTTTAGCTTCCAATTCAAGATTAACCAGCTTATTTGAAAGGTTCTTGATTAACTTTTCCATTTCTTCAATTCTATATTCTTGTGATTCCCTCTCCTGATTTGAAGTAGAAGCCTCTTCCCTATTTTTTCTTCTTACTTCATGTTCTGTCTTCCCCTTGAATTTACCAATAGAAGCAAATTTTGCTTCTACCTCAAAAGTGTCAGTCTGAATCTGATCTGTAGATGTAGACTTCCTTTCTCTTAGGGTGAACCCAATTTCTGGTTCAAAAGCTCCTGTGAAGACCACCTTAGCAACTGCTTGGGGAGGATTTATTTCAGTAGGAAGATTAGTATACAACTTGTTGAACCTCTTGATTAATTATGTTACATCCTCATTGTGTCTCTTCTTTAGGGCATTGAATTCAGTGAGAACATAACCATGGTCCCTCTTTTCTCCCCATTTCAATGTAAAGAAATTTTCCATTTCTTCCCAAGTGTGAATTGTGTTATTGGCTAGCTTGAACCACTTCTGAGCTTCTCCATCCAAGGATAGGATGAAAAGCCTTAACACCACATCTAAGTGCTCTAAATTCACATTCTCAGCAAAGGCATAGAATTTTTCAGAATGTTTATGCGACGAGGTATTATCTTCCCCAGTGAACCGGGGCAGGAGCTTGAGATAATCTTGTGGCATGTCGTTCAGCAGCTGGGGAAGAGCTAATGGAGCATACTTGTTCAAGAGGAAACCATGTACAGCCATGGGGGGTGGTAGTGGTAGATTATGAGGATGGGCCTATTGATGAAGGGGTTGAGGGATAACTAATATATGACAGGTGGAGGTGTTGGGGTTGAGTTGAAGGTAGCTTTTGAGCGTTGCAACTTCTTTAACTTCCTCCACCTCAGGAGTAGGATGGAAGGGAGGTAGAGAGGCATTAGCTAACTGCACTTCATCCTTTATGGATGGGTTGGAACAAGTAGACTCTTCTAGGGGATATTCGAGCACACGGGTTGTGTATTCCTAACCATATATGTTAGCTTGCTGAGATGAAGAGGGTGAATCTTCTATAGAAAAAGAGGGTAGGTCAGCTTGGCTTGGTTCCTTTTCGTTCCAGATTCTCTTGGATATGATCTTTTTGGGATTAGATACAGAAGGGGTTTTTAGCTGGGAAGTATCCGATCAATTATGTGGCCTTGTATAAGCTAGGGTTGCAACTGATTTGAACTTGAGGATAGTGGAATCGCTAAGGTGAGGGCTATGCAACTCTCAACCCTTCATGCTCACCTGATTGGAGCGTGAAGATAATGTCATACCTCAGGGAAATAATTTTTCTAATTCAATTCCCTGGAAACGACGCAAAAAATATGTTTTCACTCCTAGATACAGTCTTTAGTTGCAAAAGACCAGTGCCTAGGACGTCTTAAGAATAGGAGGTTTTCTTATATTAACTTTCACTTCGAGGAATCCCTTTAAAATACAACTTCTGTAAGATTTATTTATTTGGTGGTTCTAGATAACTGTGGGAGAAATGGTGCTAACTCTGATGTATACTGGACATAACTCAGAATGGGCTTCAGGTTGTATGAAGTTCAATGCTATGAATGGGCCAGGTTTAAAACTTGTGAAAAAACCTTAGGGGTAAAATGGATGAACTCTCAGATGAACAGAGGAGGGGAGTTTGAGGAAGGCGAGCTTATCATATGGTAAGAATCCACCCTTCTCAGACTTAAAGAAGAAAGTGGTCGTTATAATATTTATGAAAAAGTAATCCTGTGTCGAGCCCAATTAAGGTGACCAAGTGATTAACTCGTGATTTCCATTTTCCCACAACAAGATATAGGAAAATTCATTTATTTAAAAATCAGTGACCAGCATTCCGAACACAAGATAATTGAAGAAGTATTCAGCGAAACAGAATTAGAAAGTTAAGCAAACATAAGAAAGATACATACATACTGTTCAAAAGTCCAATTGGAATCCATTTGCAACAAGTTGTTATTATATTATCTTCTCAAAAACAACTCTTCAAGATATGCATTTAGAGCTTATCACAGTGATTACTAAAAGGGATATACAACATTTAACTCAGGACTTCCATGGAAACCAGAACCCTTCTATACTTGTTGAGCTTACTCTTTATAGCTTCTTACATTCCAGACCATCAACCATATATTTCTCAGACAGATATTCTTTCTTGAACTTTCTATTTCCCACAAAAATAAAAATGATACGATATAATTGTATCATATCAAGAGTACTACTCTTAGTCACTGATTACAAAAAAGACATAACAATAAAACAGTACTTAGGGTGAAATCGATATTTCACCTGATTTTAGAGCATAACTGAAAATAAAAGGAAAAGTAAATAAAAGGCCGAATGGGCCTGATCCTGAAATCTTTAATGAGGACAGCGAGGAGTGGAAGAAGGCCTCAAGTTATGTGGACACGCTGAAGTAGAGGAGGAGCGAGAGTGGCGAGATGGTAGAGGTGGCATTTGCTGTGAAATATATGGATCTGGTGGATGTTAATACTCATAACATATTTTCCATATAATGCCAGCGGGTAGAGGTGCAGAGCTAAAAAGCTTGAATAATTCCCGAATATGACTCAGCTTGGTGTAATCAAGGTGAGCAACGAAAAACCTCTTGACCATGGCAAGGAAAAAGAATTCCTTGCGTAATTTTGCCACCAAGGTTTTAGCCTTTAAGCGAGAGGTCATCTTCAGTGTCAAATCAGCCTTACACTTGATCTCGAACAACTTCTGATCATAAGTGGTTCAGGTGAGAAATGCCCCTAACTGATCCCAGCATGGGGGGAGCCCAACTTACACTAACTTACCCCATTCATGATCAAAAGTCTCCACTCTATTTTTCATGAGTGCTAAGTATCCTGATGCCTTTACTTGTGCCTCTTCCTTCTGGATCATTTTGGTGACCTTCATAATGGTCCTGGACCAGTCGACAACTCTGCGCATGGCCAATTCTTCTGAGGGGAGCTCGTTGATGTACTTGATATATCTCTAAGCGGTCATTATATTCTTGTTTCCTTCCCTGAATCCTGCCTCCAACTGTACCTTACAATCCCATATGGCGTTATTCTTATCATTTGCCAGCTTAATGAGCTCCCAATGTTCTTTCACCTATGTTATAATCTCAGTCCAGACTATTTTTCTGGCTTCCACTAATGACATATTACCTTTGAGTTGCACCTTAAAATCCTTGAGTGACGTCTAGTGCTCCTGAGTCTCTTTATGAAGGGTCTCTACCTCTTTCTGTAGAGATGAGACTGTCTTTTACTTTTCTGTGAAGGTCGTCTTAGCTTCATCCAGTAGTCGTCGAGTGGTACGAACCTCATCTTCAGACATTTTTAGGTCTGCCAGAGCCTTGGTAAAATTCTCTGGAGCACTTTGGGGGTCCTTCGGTACTTGTAATAGACATACATGGCTATATTAAGCCTATTGTAGCTTAGCCAGCTTCCATTTTAAACTTGCATTCTCCTCATCTATCTGAGAAAGCGCCTCAGTGAGGGCATCTTTCTCTTTTTCGACTTTGGCTAGGTCCTCTGTTTGCATATGTTATGAATGAGGGATGTTCAGCTTGCGTCGTAGCTCCTGCACTTCCAATCCGGCTTTACGTAAAAGAGTTTGCACTGCTATATTAGGATCGACTCCTTTACCTCTTACCAGATTTTTTCAATCCTTTAGAAGAGGGGATAGAGCCTTCGCACTTTATCTTTCCTTTTGCAGAGTGATAGTCATCTTGTCTAACCTCTTCTTGGCCTTTTATAGGGAGATGGTGTGTTTCAACACCTCTGTATGTAGCATTTCCCCAATGGACTTATGCAGTTCATCTTGTCTGGCAAGGGAATGGAAGCCAGCTTCAGAATCATTTCTAAGGATTTGTACTTGGATCCCGCAGGTAGGGGAGGAGAGGGCAAGTGCTGAACAGTGACTATAAGCTAGTCCTTCTCTACATCTAAGGCTGTAGTGATCCTAGTGTGATGCTTATCCATAAACTGGGCCAATTCTGCCCTTATTTTTTCTCTTGCAAATTGGTTCTTCACCTCAATCTGCTCTCTTATTCCTACCTTACCCAAAGTGACGGCCTGTGAAAGATCTGAAGGCACAGAAGAGGAAGAAGAATTTTAGGAGATCTGAAATCCTGGTATGTCTTTACCATGACATGTGGGATGTGGGGTTTCATCATCGATATGCTCAGTGTCTTGTTCTCCCAGTCCCTCTGTTCTCTATTTCTTACTGAGGTGGTCCTCCTCCTCTTCATTTGTGATTTCTTGGTCCATCTGGTGGCTCTCCTGCTCTAGGATCTCCACTTCACCTTGTGTATTGTCTCCCTTTCCTTCGGAAGCTGGGGATTTTGCTTCCATATATGTATCCAAAGGCCATGAGTCACGGTTAGCTTTCCATTCTATAAGAGGCCTAGGTTCATGCTCATATGCTGAAGACTGAATCTTCTTCTTCTTCGTGTGATGAACCCTTTAGGATCATAGTGCCATACATCTCCTTGCAAGGAATTCATATTCTACAACAGCCCCTCAACAAAGGGGAGTGCGCGCCTCAAATTTATAGTGAAAGGACCTATGGCATTTGGGAGCCTCAATATATATCCCTTCTTTGCGGGCACAAAGTGAGTTTGGTCAGCACTTAAGACTTGGCGAATAGACTCAAGGGAGAAAATCCTCATAGACATGAACACCGACAGATGGTAAGGAGGCACTTTAGCACCATAAACCCTAATCTGAGTATGATCTTCATATAAGTACCGATCCCGATGCACTCTGTCTCACTGAACTGGAGCCACTCCTTTTGCTAAGGAAAAATCCTAGGCAGGAGGTTGCCATGTATGATTGTGTAAGCCCTGGACATGAAATCTGTGACAAATTTCGTGTACCCCTTTCCCTCTAGGTGTTGGAAAACTGACTGTGTCCATTTGAAAAAAAAAATTGGCTCGACGTTCCTCATGGAGAACTTGTCTATGCCTAAACCCTCGAACTTGTTGGCATGCTTGAACAAGAATAGGTAGACTACTAAAGAACAATATTTAAAGGAACTAGAGGATGATATGTATTGAAACTGAGCATTAATGGTAGTGTCCAGAAATGTGGGGATATCTAGTAGAACCGCAGGTTGGATCATGAGATCTAAAAACCCTAGACCAGCAGTGGTTACCCTATCTGTGTTGACTAAACCCAACATTTCGAGATGAACGCTAGGATATATTGTATGGTGTCACGAAATAGGGACAACAAAATAGTTTCTATAGGCATGAGGGAAGATAGGTGTGACACGGTGATGAGCTTGAGGAAACCCCTTTGTTTTTCCACGGGCAAGTTTGAGAAATGACAGGATAGGGTGACTTCAATGAATTCAAAACACTCTTGAGTGGAGGGGTGGCATAGAGCCTTTTTGATGAGCTGAGGGGTAATTTTGAGTAATTTGACCCCATAAGCAGAGAGGAAAATATCCTTCCATTAAATGTAGGTGTCGGCGAGCCAGGCTGTGAACTCAGGGAAGGGATGGACTGTTGGGGAAATTTGGTAATAGAGCCCCGAATCGAAAACTCTAAACAAATCCTCGCCATGTCGCTTATATTCTAAGAGCTTTTTCTTCATACGGGCCACATTTAAAGGGTAAACTATGTCACAGAGCTGGGAGTGGACATCCATGAGTCGTTCAAGACCGGGAGCAATCCCGCCTTCCCGGGCTTGCGAGGTTTCGGGAGCGGTTCGCTTCATTTCTTCCATAACAAATTGAACAAATAGTAAAGGAAAATAGTGAGAGGGAATTGACCAAATACCTGAGGCAGCAGTGAAAGTGACACGAGTGGAAAATCATCCAGTATTGTGAGTTTTACTAGGGCACCCAGCTGAGTAAGAAACATCAGTAAGTGGTAACAATTCAAACGCTCAGGAGTAAAAATCAGGGTGAAGACAACTTTTCACTGGGTACTGGAGTGGGGTGACAACTAGAGGGTTGACATCATGAGGATGTCAACAGAGGGACACATGGCACGCGGTGTTTGGACAACGACGACTAGGTAGGTGAGAGGCCACGTGTCTGACACGGATGTACCAGCCTCGTACCTTGGGCAGACTTACCTTACATAGACTTACATGCGCCAGCTACGCATGTGTGAGGCCTGCACTTTTTCATTGGGTTGGAAGTCGAGGGTCGAGCCTTGCCTTGCCCCCCGGAGCTCCTCCAATTGGCCCAAGGGGAGGTTGACGTCATCCCCTCCGACGAGTCAATCTTGCCACCCTCCGCGCTTCTAAACCTTGTCGAAACGGGTGTGGCCTGCTCTTTCATGGGTGGCACTGTTGCTTCTGTGGACAGCGCTGCTTGTCTGGAGGTGGTGCGTCCACGGTGGGTGGTGTACATGGGAAGCACGCCAAGGGAGTTATGTTGATTTTCCCTCGGCCTTTCGATTTAGCCATTCCAACTCTTCATTAATTAAAATTTCTTAACTTGCCTTAATCTTTCATGAAATCCACAAGCCAACAGTTCCAACGGCTAGTCTTTCCCACCGCGCACAACCTTTGTGCTCATGTCATGCCTGCCTATGTATGCCCTCCGCACAGTAGGAAGAAAAGTGGATTCCTTTTCTTTGACCATATAACCATTTAGTAGGAAATGGTTTATCCCTATACGGCTTCAATTGGCTTCCGTTGACGTACCCTGGGAGACTCTCACCACGCAACGTGGCCTTGTGCATCGCACCTCCACAATATACGGCCCCAACCAATGCATTATGAACTTCCCTGGGTGGCATGCAAATTGACTGTCATACAATAAAACCAGATATTCTTACTTGAATGCCTTCTTCAAGATGTGTCTATCATGCCAAGCCTTCTCGTGCACCTTCTGGACTTGCTGATGAAAGTTGGAAATAAACTAATCCTCCTCTAATGCAAAAAATTGTGACAGACATTCCTCCATGATGTCTGGTTCATCCATATTAGTTAGTGTTGCAATGTGCATGCTTTGAATGATGTATTACATCAGCATGGTAGCTTCTTGGACATAAACCATCCTGAATGGTGTTTTACTAGTCAACTTCTTGCATGTGGTCCGATAAGCCTGTATAGACCAATCTATTGTTCTAGATTAGGCTCAATTTATTGTCAACCAAGGTAGGTAATCTTAGAGGCACGTGTCTAATGTTTATAGACCTAAAAGGATCTGTTTGCCTAAGTGAATGTTTATTGTGGTAGGCTCCAACACTCTTTTTACAAGAGATTGATATGTGGTTCCTCACACACTTTAAACACTCATGAAATTAAATCTGATCTGTTGTTCTAAAAAAATAGAGTGCTACTAATTGTATGAGTTTTCAATCCTTTTACAAGGTTATAGTTCACGAAAACTCTTTCAAAGTAACACACTAAAGCATATTAAAAATCGAATTCATTAAAACAGAGATCACAGAAATGATTTCGAATTCAATACTTAACTAAACCCTCTTACAAGGACTATTCATTAATTTAGTAATTGAACTCTTCAATTATAACTATGAATCATGAAATAAAAATGATGAATAGAATCATAAGCACTCTTAATCAAAATCAATGAACTTAAAGCATGAAAATTAAAAAGAATACTAAATCAGATCTGTATATTAAATCTAATGAAAATGTAAAGAAAAGTGTACTGACTTCACATGGGAGCCCTTCCACGCTTGAAGGCACACTTGGGAAACTTCAAATGATGAAAACGCTAACTTAGAACACCATAAATGATAAAATTTTGTTTCTAATTAAAATCTGGGAATGAGTTACATTAAAACAGAGTTCTGAAGCACGTACACAATCTCAAGTTTTCTCTTACATCCATAATATCACTAGCATCACTAGCCTATTACATTCTGTTGAAAATGCAGCAAGATGATGGAGCTTGGTGAAATGAAGTCGCCTTCCTCCAAGTGGGCCCGCAGGCAAATTCTGGCGCAAAAATCTATTTTTAGACTATGTCTATTTTTAGACATATGGAGCATGGTTCGGGGATTCCAGTTTGAGATTCTTGGAGCATTGGTCATGTTGGTAAAAATATATGAGACTCTATTTTTTAGGTCGAAGAGGTCAAAGGCTATTTTTAGACTGCCTCTCCTAAAAATAAGGAAGTCAAATATTATTTACCCTTAAAAATATTTAGACTATAAACTTCAGTTTACTCTCTTGGAGCACTTCAATTCGAGCTACAGAAGTGGCTCATGCATCTGACAGAGGAATCACGTGGTTCCCAAGGGTTTGATGGCATCATGCATGGTTGACTTCAGTTGGACTTCAGTGGCAGAAGTTTGGAGGAGTTAATGAGACAGCTAGTGGAGTTGTGTTCTGCTTATTTTAGTTGAACTGATTGAGATTAGTTTAACTAGCTAATCAATTAGTTATGAGTGGAGTGAATTAAATATTATTTAATTCATTAATTAGTAACTCATTATTTAACTCAAGAACACATCAGTTCACTACAGTGCATGATCAGTTCAGTGGAGACCAGTGAAAGAGGTAGATGAAAGGGTGGAGTTAGCTATCAGTGGCGACATCAGTTGTGCATGAGTTTTGCACCAAACTTGGAGGATTTGTCCGTGAAAATTGCGCAGTCAGGCCAAGGAGATTCGAACCTTGGATCTCTATATAGACAAGCCTGGATTGCGCAATAGAGGCAAGGCAATTGGCGGTGAGTTTTGAACCAGTAACCTGTTCAAAACTGAGCTAGATTGTGGGTAACTATATGAGAAAGTACTGAGTACTTGTGAGGAGTATTGTACTAAGTTTGTTACTTGATTTCTCCATTATAATATACACAATAGCTGCGGGGTTTTCAGCTATAAGCTTTCCCCATACATACTGTGTTAATGTGTATGATGATTTGATGTGTTATCGCTTGATTTTATTTCCGCATGTTTGATGATCTGAGTGGAAGAGATTATGTGTTGCATATAAATTCGAATTGTATGTGATCAGGATAGTCTCGGTGGATAATTAATCATTATTCAGCAAATTTCTAGATGGTATCGGAGCTATTGAAGTTCAGATTGATCATCACAGTGATTACAAACTTATTTCGGTAGACAGAGTCTGCATGCGGGCCAGGTAGCCTCCGGATTCATATTTCTTCGGAAAGTGAAAGGTCTGGTAAATGCCCCTTGCAGTCGATCTCTGTGCTAGAAATAATTTGTTCTCACGATCTAGAGCGGTTGAGCTTTGAGGTGGAATTTGAAGTTTTGCAGCAGTTTTGTTTTCTTGGTGCCAGTGTTGAAAATGTCTTTCAACGGTTTGCGACTCGAATATGCTCTTGAAGGCAGTTCGAATTATGTTGCATGGAAGGATCGCATGGAGGCAGTATTAGAAGATAATGGTCCGAAGGAGTTCGTAGATACGGATGTCCAAAAGCCCACTGATCCTGCTGAAGTCGAAGCTTGGCAAAAGAAGATGGCGAAATGTCGAAGGATCCTGTTGGAGGGCGTCAAGGATCATATTGTATCCAGCCTGCATGGAAAGGCTTCTCCATATTTAATGTGGAAAGATTTGACGGATCTATTCCAGAGTAAGAGCGACCAAAGGAAGCTGGCGCTAAAAGATAAGCTCGGGAACATCAAGATGGAGAAGGGCAACAGTATCGCCAAATACCTCACGAAGTTCACTCAATGCAGAGATGAGCTGGGAAGTGTGGGGGTGACTGTCGAAGACGAGGACATGGTCGACCTGGCTCTCCTTGGTCTTTCGAAGGCTTGGCACTCATATCAAGATAGTGTCAATGGTCGGGAGAAGCTGCCGGGATGGGAGCGCCTTTGGGTGGATCTCATGCAGGAGGAGATAAGGAGGACTACTCGAGATGGATCTTCATCAAAGGGAGCTGATGAAAAAAACTGCGCTTTGGTTGCCAAAGCAAAGAAGGGGAAGGGTAAGAAAACCTCTCATTCTGGTGCAAAGGGCAAGAAGCGGGATATGGTGAAAGTGAAGTGTTTTCACTGCCATGATCACGGACATTATGCTACAAATTTTCCAAAGAAGAAGAAGAACAAGCAAGCAGGAAAATCTGCAGATGGAGAAGCTTTGGCTTCACAGTTCGAGCTTGAATTTTCACTGATCGCATGCTTGGTTTCAAGTGTGATGGGATCGGTATGGTTCTTGGATAGCGGTGCGTCATTTCATATGACGGGATATCAGGATTTGTTCTCAGATCTGGAGGACAAAGATTTGGGTGTGCACATCGAGATGGGCGATGATGGTAGATATAGTGCGACTGGTATCAGTACCATATCCTTTCAGAGGGAGTCTGGTAAACCCTTTGTATTGAGGGATGTCATGCATGTACTTGGATTGAAGAAGAACTTGATCTCTATGGCGATGTTGGAGGATAAGGGGTATGATGTGGTCTTTAGCGAAGGAAAAGCATTCCTGCGCAATAATACTACTGGAGAGACCCGGAAGATAGGGGTTCGAACCAAGAACCTTTATCAGTTGCAGGTAGATGGCTGCGCAGCTATGGCATGCAAGGTGGGAGAAGTGGTGAGCCGGGATGATGAGGGCGAACTGTGGCACAAGAGATTGGGCCACCTTCACCATGGAGCTTTGAAGATTATGCAGCAGATTTCTACTGGGCTTCCTAAGGGCACTCTTGCGCAGTCAGATCAGTGCAAGGGGTGTACTTTAGGGAAGTATGTGAAAGCCACCTTTCACGAGAAGGATAGTCGCGCCACGACGATCCTTGAGAGAGTTCACACGGACGTGTGTGGTCCTTTCTCAGTTGCTTCGACATCAAAGCACAAGTATTATGTGATATTTGTTGATGATTTCTCTTGAAAGTGCTGGATCTTCTTCATGCAGAAGAAGAGCGATACATTCGCGAAGTTCTGTGAGTTTAAAGCACTGGTCGAGAAGGAGTCGGGGAAGAAGGTGATTGCTCTAAGGAGTGATAACGGTGGTGAATTCCTCTCGGCTGAATTCAAGGAGTTCTGCAGCGCAGAAGGGATTCGGAGAGAGCTCATCGCACCCCATAACCCACAGCAGAACGGGGTGGCTGAGCGGAAGAACAGAACGATCGTGGGTGCTGCACGGGCGATGTTGCATGATCAGGGCCTACCCCTTCACTTGTGGGGTGAGGCATGCAATACAGCAGTGTATGTGCAGAACCGTTGTCCTCACAAGGTTCTTGGCATGAGTACACCAGAGGAGGCTTATTCTGGCAAGAGGCCTGATATTTCCCATTTGCAGATTTTTGGTTCTCCTGTCTACATGCATGTGACGAAGGATGCGAGAAGGAAGCTGGATCCAACTGCTAAGGTTGGAATATTTGTGGGGTACACTGATACACCTCACAACTATCGGGTGTATTTGTCAGACAGTCGCAAGACTGTTGTGCGACGGGATATAAAATTTCGGGAGGAGAAAGCCATGCAGTGTTCGCTTGAGAGGGAGCTACACTTGCATGCAGATGAGGAGCTGTTAGTTCCTAAGGAGGAGCTTCCGGATGTGGATCAGCCACAAGAGGAGGTTCAGGAGGTGGAAGAAACCGCCCAGGCAGCGCCAACCATCAGAGGGCGCATGCGCACTACAGAAGCTGAGCGACTGGCTCGGGATGCAGAGAAGGTTGTAGGACCACCTACAGCACAGCGTAGACAGAGGCAGTCACCGGATCGGTACATTGGATACATGGCTCTTGTGAGTCAATGTGTTGTGACAGAGCCATCCTCTTTTGAGGAAGCTGTGGAGGAACCCGCATGGGTTGATGCCATGATCGAGGAATATGATTCGATCGTCGGGAACAGTGCATGGGAGATTGTCCCAAGACCGGTTGGGAAATCAGTGGTGGGTTCGCGATGGATCTACAAGGTGAAGCAGGCGGCTGACGGGAGTGTGGAGAAGTACAAGGCGAGATTTGTCGCCCGTGGCTTTTCACAGATCGAGGGGATTGACTATGAGGAGACCTTTGCACATGTCGCAAGGTACTCTTCCATACGGACGATCCTTGCTCTCTCAGCGCAGATGGGGTGGCACATTCATCAGATGGATGTGAAGACTGCGTTCCTCAACGGAGTTATTGAGGAGGAGGTGTACATAGAGCAGCCTGAAGGTTTTGAGATCTTCAACAGTGAGTTGCATGTGTGCCGACTCAAGAGAGCACTGTACGGGCTGAAGCAAGCACCTCGTGCTTGGTACACTCGGATAGACAGCTACTTCACCGGGCTTGGATTCTCGAAGAGTGAGGCAGATCCAAACCTGTACCAGATTGTGGTGGAGGGGAAGCTGTTGATCATCGTACTGTATGTAGATGATCTGATTTTGACTGGCGATGAGCAGTTGATACTTTCATGCAAGGAGGATCTTGCACGAGAGTTTGAGATGAAGGACTTGAGCATCCTTCATTATTTCCTGGGATTGGAGATTTGGCGGCGCAACGGAGGACTGTTTGTTTCTCAGGGCAAGTATGCCCGGGAGATTCTGAAGAGGTTCAACATGCAAGGCTGCAAGCCTATTGACACTCCTCTTCCTGGTGGTTGGAGGAAGGAGGATGCTACTTCAGCGGAGGTAGTGGATGCCACTGTCTATCGACAGTTGGTGGGGTCGCTTATGTATCTGGTCAATACACGACCCGATATATGCTATGTAGTTAACCAGCTTTCACAAGCTATGGTTAAGCCTACCAAGCTCTTTTGGAAGGCAGGCAAGCATGTATTGTGCTATATTAGAGGCACATCGGGATATGGTCTATGGTATAGACAGGAGGATGGAGCGAAGCTTTCTGGCTTCACTGATGCAGATTGGGCAGGGAGTCCAACGGACCGGAAGAGCAATTTTGGAGGAGTTTTCAGCATTGGGTCGACAGCAGTTTCCTGGTACAACAGGAAGCAGAGATCCGTGGCACTCAGTTCAGCAGAGGCCGAGTACATGGCAGCTAGCTTGGCTGCATGCGAGGCTATTTGGATGAGGAAGATCCTCGTTGGATTGTTCGAGTTGCATTTGGAGCCTACAGTGATTTACTGTGATAACCAGAGTTGCATTAAACTCTCGGCTAATCCAGTATTTCATGATAGGTCCAAACACATCGACATCAGGTACCATCATATCATAGATTGTGTTCACGGAGAATCATGATGCTTTCATATGTTCCCACGGAGGATCAGGATGCCGACATCCTGACAAAGGCGCTCACCAGGAGCAAGTTCGAATTCCACAGAGGCAGGATAGGGGTTGCAGATAATCCATATCTTGCTGAGAGGGAGTGTTGAAAATGCAGCAAGATGATGGAGCTCGGTGAAATGAAGTCGCCTTCCTCCAAGTGGGCCCGAAGGCAAATTCTGGCGCAAAAATCTATTTTTAGACTATGTCTATTTTTAGACATATGGAGCATGGTTCGGGGATTCCAGTTTGAGATTCTTGGAGCATTGGTCATGTTGGAAAAAATAGATGAGACTCTATTTTTAGGTCAAAGAGGTCGAAGTCTATTTTTAGACTGCCTCTCCTTAAAACAGGGAAGTCAAATATTATTTACCCTTAATAATATTTGGACTATAAACTTCAGTTTACTCTCTTGGAGCACTTCAGTTCGAGCCTTGGAAGTGGCTCATGCATCTGACAGGGGAATTACGCTATTCCCAAGGGTTTGATGGCATCATGCATGGTTGACTTCAGTTAGGACTTCAGTGGCAGAAGTTTGGTGGAGTTAATGAGACAGCTAGTGGAGTTGTGTTCTGTTTATTTTAGTTGAACTAGTTGAGATTAGTTTAACTAGCTAATCGATTAGTTATGAGTGGAGTGAATTAAATATTATTTAATTCATTAATTAGTAACTCATTATTCAAGTCAAGAACACATCAGTTCACTACAGTGCATGATCAGTTCAGTGGAGACCAGTGAAAGAGGTAGATGAAAGGGTGGAGTTAGCTATCAGTGGCGACATCAGTTGTGCATGAGTTTTGCACCACACTTGGAGGATTTTTCCATGACAATTGCACAGTCAAGCCAAGGAGATTAGAACCTTGGATCTTTATATAGACAGGCCTGGATTGCGCAATAGAGGCAAGGCAATTGGCAGTGAGTTTTGAACCAGTAACCTGTTCAAAACTGAGCTAGATTATGGGTAACTGTATGAGAAAGTATTGAGTACTATTGAGGAGTATTGTACTGAGTTTGTTACTTGATTTCTCCATTATAATATACACAATAGCTGCGGGGTTTTCAGCTATAAGCTTTCCCCATACATACTGTGTTAATGTGTATGATGATTTGATGTGTTATCGCTTGATTTTATTTCCGCATGTTTGATGATCTGAGTGGAAGAGATTATGTGTTGCATATGAATTAGAATTGTATGTGATCAGGATAGTCTCGGTGGATAATTAATCATTATTCAGCAAATTTCTACACATTCTTCCATTCACTTATTTATCATAAATTGCAATCAAAAGAGGCTATTTTCGTTCCTTCTAATCCTAACTGATCTCCAAAACAGATCGAATTAGTTTGGGATCCTAATCATAGGCAAAATATCAAGCTCATTCATTATGACTCAGATTTTTCTGCTAGATTAGCTGGGTTTGACCAGCGTTGACCGGATATTTAGGATCTTCAAATTTGATGCTGTATATATTTATCATCATCTGTGTACGTTCCATATCATGTCCTTGTCCTTCGTTTTGATCTACCTTCTATTCCACGTGTCATAACATAAACCATTTACAGGAAGTTATCACATCCTATAATTTTCTTGAAAATTTTCAATTTTTAACACAAAAATTCCATAAATTAATTTTAATGTAAAAATAACAATCATAATGCTATATTAATCAATTTCAATAAACTATAAGGGATTTATTGAAGAAAATGGTGGAAAATGATGGGATTTTAGGAGAAAAATATAGCCATAAAATAATACCAACATTTCCCCCAAACTCAATGATTTAGCATGTCCTCATGCTAACCTGATGTGCTCCCTTTATGTTATGTTTATGCTTCTGCTTTTGCTGCTTGTAGAAATATGTCTACATTCTTATGGTCTTGAACCTCATGCTTCATGTTCTTGTATTTTTCTTTGAGAGCCTTTTTCTGTGTGTACCATTTTGTTGCCCATTTACATATTTCAATTTGATTAGTTTTGAGTTCTTTGACTTTCTTTTTTAATTTCTCATTTTTTTGTTGCATCTTCTTGCTCTGGGCTCTTAAAACTTCATTTTCTTTCTTTATGACTCTTTCTAACATATTTTGTTCCATAAGTTCCTCTTTTAACTCTTCGATTTGTTTCTTTAGCTTTCTCTATTTCTTGTTTGTAGGTACTGGCTCTTTTCTTTCTTCCTTTTTACATTCAGTTTCCATTTCTACATCTTGTTCTGGATGTGAATTAGCACTGCTTTCAATTTCCATTGGTGTATTTATATCTTGCTCTAGTTGATCATCTTGTATTTTGTTTCTTTTTATCCTCCTTGATCTTCTTGTGTAAGTAGTGAAAATTTTGTCTTTTGCAATTTTCTTGGCATCTTCTTGCCTCATTCTCCTTGTTTTCACACTACTACTGGGCTGAGCAAGAGTGCTTGATATAAATTCTAGGATTTCCTCATCAACATCAACATCAACCATAAATTATGTGCTTTCTTTTTTCTCTTGTTCATCTTCTTTGGTTTTGATTTGATTAGCAATTAAAAATCCTTCCCATGTTATTCCTCTCTTTTGCAATTCAAATTCAATTAAAATTTTGATCAAACCAAAATGATACAAGCTTCTATCTTCATTACCCTTTTCTTTCTGGATGGTCTTTGACATCTTAGTCAAACTATGTAAAAGAAAGTAAGGCAAACAGATAGTGCATTGACCCTTTAAGTGCAACAAGATTTTTATGTGATACAAGTATACTATGTTGTAACGCCCTTCACATGTGACAATTTTTTGGAGAATGTATACCATTTCATCCCATGGATGGATTAACCAACTTCTAGGAACACCCTTTTTCCAATTGACAGAAGAAACTCTGGATCTAGACATAAACTGAGTCCACGATTTTTCTCTAAACTGCTTGGTTTTGAAATATTTTTCCCCTTCTGGACTAATGTCTAATGACTGAGGTATTGTATCCTCTGAGATTCTGAAAGAGAAATTTCCTATCAAAGCTTTTTCTCCATTAAATGAAAATGCAAACTGTTTTGTAACTTATTCATTGTTTCCATTGAATTTCTCTAGAAAAGGTAACCATTGTTTTTCCCTCAAAATTTTAACATAGTCTTCATGGTATTTTGAGCTATCAAATTTCTCAGGCTTTGCTCTATTTGTCATTTTTAGAAAAATCTATGTTTTAACCCTTTTTTATTATACTCTGTGAAACAAAAAAAATTAACCAGGGTTTTTCAACTTGTTACCTTTCTTGTTGCGTTCCACTGAGCTGACCTTAAGTTTCTGAACTGACTTCTTCAAATGTCTGAGCTGGTCGTAAATTTCTAAGCTTACTTCAATTTCTGGGCAAAAGTCAAAATTCTGGATAACCCCTAACTCCTATACTTTCTCCCTTTTTCAACACCTATTATCTCAGCCTTTCTATTTTAAAACTCAGAGCCCGAATGTTAGTTGACTTTTATGAACTCAGAGTTTCATAAAATAAAAATTCAGCGCTCGACCTTGATTTTTCCTGTTATCATGATATAAGAATTTTATGATGATGGCGCGGAGAATAGGGTTTTATTATGAAATACCATAGTCTTATTTTCAGAGCCTAAAGAAGTGTCACAGAGAGTTAAAATCATAAATACAGAGGAATGATAGTGGCTTGCAGAAAACACAATCATAGTAACAGAGTATACAAGTCGTGCTGACAGAGAAATGAAATCATTGGCGGATACACTCATAAGAAGATATGGACTTCTTTTATAACTTATCAAATAAACATTCGATAGTTCATAAACTATATATATGCGCCCTGGACTTTCAATTAAATCCATATATGTGCCCCGGCCTTTCAATTAAATCCAAGGTTAAACCATGCATCAAACGTTCTCCGGTCATAAACCTTGGGCGTTATATTAAGAATGGGTCCCACCAATTAATGCACCTCTTCAATCGACGGCCCCCAGCTCATCGTGCTGCAAACCCTAATCGAACGATCACCAATGAATATCACGTTGTTAAATCCTCTGAGCGTTAACGCTCCAAATCTATGCGAAATTAGTGGTATTAAAATACCACTACCTCCTTACGTGTCAACAACAAACATATATCGCGTTTTTTTTTTATAAAACTTAAATACAACTTTTCAACTATGCGATACTGCCAGTTTTATATCTCAAACCCACTTTTACTTTATCTCTCAAGATTCCGCTCTTTATTCTCATGGTTCTGCTCCATTCCACTTCTGCACCACTCTGATTCTGATTTCGCTTCTTCTTTCACAAAATGTCTTATCCATTTTGAAGGCTCGTTGGTACTTTGTTGGCAGAGGTTTGTTTAAAACAATGATGAATGTATTAGGGTATGGGTATGAATGGTTAAAATGGATAATATGGGTAGGAATGTGTAGGAATAGGAATGGGTATTATGAAAATAGAAGTGTTCTTATAGAAATAGGCAAAGTGGTAATAGAAATGAGCATATAGAAATAGGTAGAGGGACGTGGGCATGAAACCATTTAGGCAGTAATATAGCTTATGGTTTCATAGGTTAGAATGCTTAGAATGGATTGATATAGGTTATGAAATTTATAATAGGAAATCATAATTATTTATTTAACACTAAAATAATCTAGAAATTTAAATGCTAAAAACAAAAAACTTTCAATACATTACACTTGTTGGCTGATAAAATCCCGATTTTGCTTTTTGCAGGTGTAACTGATTTGCTTGTACAGGTGTGACTGATCTGATTGTCTTTGTAACTGATCCTTATCTTCTAAAACAGTTCCCTTTGAAAATGAGTATAAACAGGTCCCTTGAAATCTGAAGAGTCATGTTTGTGAAGCTTCTATTCATCTTTGGTGTTGATGCAGCCTTGTTTAGAATTCTGATAGGAAACCTTTGAAAATTTCTGAAGTAGCCTTGTGTACCTTTGATGCAGTCTTTGAACAGGTCCCTCTGTTGTTTGTAGTATTGACATAGCCTTTGAACAGGTCCCTCTGTATAATCATGTTGAAACAGGTCCCACTGCATATTTTTTTGCTTGAACAGTTCCCTTTACTGATTAGAACAAAACAGCTCTTATTGAAACATTGAATTACTAAAACAAATTCCTTGAAAAATTGAGAATGAGGAGATGAGATAGGGAAAAACCACTGTTTCTTCTCCCCCACTAATTGTTTGACTTGTCCTCAAGTCATTATTGAAATTATGAAAAACAGGAAATAACTAGAACAATGAATTATTACCAGCCAAATGATTGGTTTTCCAGTAAGAATTCGGGTTTAGAGTGTGCCAGAGTCTGGTTTTCACATATAAACCATTATTTTTATTTTTCTTTTTTTCTTTTTTTCTTTTTTTTTTAAGAAATTGAAATGACTAAGGTAGAGATATCACAGCTGAAGGCTGTGATATCTCAACCTCCTTTTGTTGAGATACAGTTTGAATAAAATCTTCTTTGCTTATGGGCTTATGATAGAGTTTCAACCTATTTCCATTAACAATAAAGGTGTTGCCTTCTCCATCAATTGTAGTAAGTTTGACTGATCCATTTTCAAATACTTGAACTATTTCATATGGGCCCATCCAATGTGTTGTGAACTTGGCTTTATGATCTCTAAATTTGGAGTCAAAGAGTAAAGCCCAGTCACCTTCTTTAATCTCTTTCTTCTTTATGTGTGAATCATGCCACTACTTCCTTTGTTTCTGCATTAGGATTTTTCTCTCTTTTGCCTGCTACCTAATTTCATCTAACTGGTTCAATTGCATAATTCTCTCTTTTTTTGCTTCATTGAGATCAATGCCTAAATATGCAGCCATTTTATAAGTATGTATCTGAAATTCAATAGGAAGCATTAACTCTTTTCCATACACCAGCTGATATGGTGTAAATCCTGTAGTGTCTTTCCACGTGATTCTGTAAGCCCAGAGAGCATCCTTGAGCTTTTCCTCCCAGTTCTTTCTATTCATTGCCATTGTTTTAGTGATAATTCCTTCCAAATTTTTATTTGTAGATTCCACTTGGCCATTGGCTTGTGGATGGTAAGGTATACTTTTCCTGTGCTTGATTTTATATTTTTCTGTGATGTCTTGAACCAGCCTTGAATTAAACTGAGTACCTTGGTCTGTTACTATCTCTCTAGGCACTCCATACCTTACAAAAATTTCTTCAAAATGGAAATTTACCACTGTTTGTTCAGTTTCCCGGACAAGTGCTTTTGCTTCAACCCATTTAGTCACGTAGTCAGTACATACTAAGATGTATTTTTTACCCTTTGAAGGTGGATTGATAGGTCCTACAAAATCTAGAGCCCATTTTTCAAATGGCTCTAAATGTACTTGTGGCTGAAGTGGCATCTCATCTGAAGCAGTCGGTCTACCCATTCATTGGCAACTGTCACAAATTCTCACATACTTCTTGGAATCCTTAAAAATTGATGGCCAATAATGGCCAAGACTGAGGATCTTGAATGCTGTCCTTTTAGCTGCAAAATTCCCACCACAAGGTTCATCATGGAAAGATTTTAAAATATCAATTATTTCATGATTTCTTACACATCTTCTAATAATCATATCATAACTAGTGTAAAATAAATCTCCATTAACCCATGAGTATCTGGCACTTTGTTTGATGAGTCTTTTCTTCTCCTTTGAGGTAAAATATGGAGGTGTCTTTCCTGTCGAGAGATAATTAGCTAAATCAGCATACCATGGATCCACTATTGAAATTGAAAATAAATTTTCATCGGGAAAAGAATCTTCAACTGGAACAAACTCACCTGGATTATGGAGTCTAGAAAGAAAATCTGCCACCTGGTTCTCTTTACCTGGTCTATCCAACACTGTAATATTAAATTCCTGTAGCAATAACAACCATCTGGTAACTCTGCCATTAATTATCGGTTTATTCATTAAGTACTTAATGGGAGAGTGGTCAGTATGGATAAAAACCTCATAACAAGTTATATAATGTCAGAATTTATTCACAGCATGTATGATTGCAAGCATTTCTTTTTCAGTAACTGTGTAGTTAAGTTCTGCGGGTGTCATATTTTTACTAATAAAATAGATGGCATAATTCAAAGACTCTTATTTTTGGCCTAATGAGGCACCTACTGTAGTATCAGATGCATCTGTAAAGATATGAAAGGGTAGGGTCCAATTAGGTCCTTTTAAAACTGGTGTGGTTGATAACTTTTCTTTGAGTGTTTCAAAAGCTTTTTGACAATTTTCATTCAAGTTGAAAGGTGCATCTTTTGCAAGAAGCTTAAACAGAGGTAAAGCTATCTTACTAAAATGTTCAATAAACCTTCTATAATAGCTTGCATACCCAAGAAAGCTT
Organism: Pinus albicaulis; assembly: GCA_034641835.2. Classification (NCBI taxonomy): domain Eukaryota; kingdom Viridiplantae; phylum Streptophyta; class Pinopsida; order Pinales; family Pinaceae; genus Pinus; species Pinus albicaulis. The sequence continues at coordinate 92,934,417 of CM076584.1, read as the reverse complement.
ATTACCTCTTTTTGAGTATTCGGAATTGGAAAATTGACAATGAGTTGGATTTTTGATGGATCTAATTTAATGCCTTCTGAAGAAATATAATGACCCAATACTACCCCTTCATTTAGCATCATAAAACACTTTTCATTACTCAAGGACAAATTGGCTTCAATACATCTCTTCAAAACTTTCTCAATATTTTCTAATGAATGCTCAAATGAATTACCATACACTGAAAAATCAGCCATATAAAATTCAACACAGTCATGAACTAAATCAGTAAAAATAGCTAATACAACTCTCTGAAATGTAGCTGGAGCATTACAGAGTCCAAATGGTAAAACATTGTAGGCATAATTTCCCTAGGGACAAGTAAAAGTGGTTTTTTCCTAGTCCTCTAAGGCTATCCTGATCTGGTTATAGCCACTGAAACCATCAAGAAAAGAAAATGATGATTTCCCAGCTAATGTATCCAAAACTTGGTCAATAAATGGTAGTGGAAAATAATCTTTGAGGGTTGCTTTGTTCAATTGTCTATAGTCAACACAAATCCTCCACTTACCATTTTTCTTGGGCACTACTACCAATGGAGATACCCACTGACTGTCAGAGATGGGATAAATAAAATTGACTTTCAGTAGTTTTTGTAATTCATCTCTAACAATATCCTGAAGAATGGGATTCATTATTCTCTGTGGTTGCCTCACTGGTATTACATTAATATCTGTGTAAATATGGTGAGTGCTTGTTTCTGGGTGGATTCCCTGCATATCGGTGTAGTCCCAAGCAAATGCCTTTTGATATTTTCTCAATAATTGAATCAATTTTTCTTCCTGAGATAAGTCTAGGTGTGTGCCAATATTCAATTTTTTTCCTGGACTAATTTCTATGGTCTTACTCTGTGTGTTTGTGATAGATTGAATGGGAAAAATGTTTTCAAATAATGTTTGCAAAGAATGAATGGTACATGTTTCTTGAAAAATTTGTGCTAAAAGTTGATCTGCAGCATTATATTGTTCATTTCTTAATTCTTCAGAAATATCAGGTTGAGAAAGGAAAAATTCTACCAAATCATCATTATTATGTTCTTGAAAATCATAGATTTGATTGATGCTGAAAACAGATTGAACTTCTTCTTTATCATTGTATTTGTCATCAAGCCATAAGTTGTTTTCTACTGCTGGTGATTGTGTTGATGGGTATAGAGTGAGTTGTTTTCTTTCAGTTCCTTGTGAAATAATCATATTACCTGATCTACACCCTATGAATGCATCAGCAGTTGCTAACCATGGTCTACCAAGGATGATAGGGTGTCCTCCTAAATTAGATTTTGGCTAAAGGACTAAAAATTCAACTGGATACTCCCAAGAGTCCAGTGAAACAATTATGTCCTCCAAAATCCCTTCAGGAATGACTTTAGACCTATCAGCTAGTTCTAGGACAATTGGTGTGTATTGCAAGTTTGTGAGCTGCAGTGTTTTCATTGTTTCAAGGGTCATCACATTTATTGCAGCCCCAAGGTCAATCAAATTTTTTGGAATAGGTATGTTGTTAATGATTTTAGTGACTCTGGGAATACCAGGATTTACATACTTTTCCATTGAAATGGTGTTTGTCATAAGGCCGACTAGATGTCTAATAACATGAATAGTTTGTGGGTCAAGTCTTTTCTTTGTAGGCTTCTTGAGGCATAGTTCTTTGATTGCTTTAGTATATATTGGAATGTCTTTTATGGCTTGAAGTAGTCGAATTTTTATATAGAAATTCTTAAGCTCATCTAAAACATCAAACTGAGGTAAAGACATGGGGAGTTTTTCTTGGATCAATCTATCCAGAAAAGGTGGTGGATGCATTGGTTGCATTTATTTATTTTGGATGTCATCATTTTGTTTCTTTTGAATTGGAGTTTCATCTTCATTCTCTTTGTTTTCTTTTTGTTTTTCAGCTACTGGAGGTTCTTTTTGAAGTATCCTACCAGACCTAAGCTCAATGTTTTGTAAAGGTAGAATGGGGTAAGATGTTCCCTCATCTACATTGTAGGTTGGTCTATCTGCTCTATTATTTGGATTAGGTACAGGTTGAGCAGGTATTTGAGTAGGTCTAGGAGGTTGGTTAGATGGAAGTTGTAATTGAGATGGATTTATTGGTGGAGGAGCAGGCAATGTTTGTTGAGTGTTTTGAGGTTGTTGGACAACTTGCTGTTAAGGATATTGCTGATATGTTTGAGGATACTGCTGATATGGCTGAGGATATTTTTGGTATGGTTGAGGATATGGTTGGTATGGTTGAGGATATTGTTGAAATGATCTCCATTGTTGTTTTGGGTAAGTTTGTTGTGGCCAAGGCATGGGAACATTCCAATAATTTTGAACATACATCTGATCTTGTGCAGGAAATTGCAAATTTTGATTTGGAAACATACCTGGAGGTGGAGGTCATGGTTGCCATGGTCTCTTAGCGCCCATGAAATACAAATTCTCCATATTTACGTTGGCTTCCAAATTACAATTCTGCAAAATATTGATTTTAGAGCAATGAAATATATCATGATTTTCAGTGCAAAAGGCACAAACTTGAACATTTTGAACATTTTCTAAAGGGCAGTCTTTCAAAGCATGTTTCTTCCGGTACTTTGGACAAAAGACAGCCATTAATTGATCTTCTTATTCCTGTCTTTTCTTTGCTTTTAAAGTGTCTATTTGGTTTCCCAAGGTACTTAATAGGTCTGTTTTGAATTCTTCTAATAAGTTTCCTATTTCAGCCCTTGTGACACTAGTTGAAGAAGATTTAGTGGATTTGGATGATATGGTTCTTTTTTCGTTCCTATCTTTTCTCCTAGAATACTTTTCACATAAATCGACAATCACATCAAAAGGTAAGGTAGAAATATCACCTTTTCCCATCAAATTAATATCATCTAAGTATTCTTCTCAGATTCCCTTCAAAAATATTGTTCAGATTAGATCAAGAGACATGGTTCTATGTTTTGATTTTTTTAAATTGTAAACAAATCGTTCCAAATATTCCTCTAAGCTCTCATCATCTTGTTGATTCATTCTAAAGATATCATCTTTAGAATCCCTTGATCTACAATAAGGTTGGTATTTATTTAAGAATATTTTTCTCATGCCATCCCAATCAGTTATTGCATGTTCACCAAGTCCCATGAACCACCTAAGTGCTGATGCTTTTAGTGTTGCTGGAAAGATTCTAAGCCTATGGGCATCATCTGTGTAACCATATGTTCGGCATACTATGTCAAATTCAAAAAAGAATGAATCTGGGTCTTCTGAAGCCATGCCATAAAAATTTGGTAGTACAAATGGAGGTATGTTTTTCATTTTTATTTCCTCATCATTGTTTTCTCCTGGTTCTTGAATAGGAAATTTAAAGGTTGACTCTTCCTCTTCTCTTGGTGGTGGATTTCGATCTTGATCTTGTCTTTGTTTCTTTTCAGCTTCTCTTTTTCTTCTTCTTTCTTCTTGTTGTCTCTCATATTCTCTAAGTTGTTCAGGAGTGGGTCCTCTTGTTGATCCTTCTCCTTCCTCAATCATTTTGATAGGTTATTCTATTGATTTAAGGTCTTGTTCAGTGTCATTTGTTTCAAAGAAAGGTTGTTCTGGTGATTTTTATCCTTTTTCAAAATCAGTAGGTTCAAGGAGAGGTTGTTGGGTTGTTTTGCTACTCTCTATTGTTATAGAGGATTCAGGGAGATGTTTCTTCTTTGATTCATATGCCAATAAAAATTTTCTTTCAATGAGTGTGAGTCTCTGCCCTGATTTTTGTTTGTCCTCTAATTCTTGTACAGTGACTTTCCCGGCTGGAATTGTGTGTTCAATCCTCTCTAAAGGGTTTGCTCCTAGTGGTGGATTAGTTTTTGGATGGGGGGTTTTTATGAATCTACCTTTATCATCTCTAGGTCTAGACATAATTAACCATGACTTTTAAAATGTAGAATTAAAACTAAATCTGTGTTTTTATTTGTTTTTTTTTATTGTTTTTGTTTTTAAAATCTTCTAGTTGCGCCTCCACGGCAACGGCGTCAAAATGTATAGACCAATCCACTGTTCTAGATTAGGCTCAATTTATTGTCAACCACGGTAGGTAATCTTAGAGGCACGTGTCTAATGTTTATAGACCTAAAAGGATCTATTTGCCTAAGTGAATTTTTATTGTGGTAGGCTCCAGCACTCTTTTTACAAGAGATTGATATGTGGTTCCTCACACACTTTAAACACTCATGAAATTAAATATGATATTTTGTTCTAAAAAAACAGAGTGTTACTAATTGTTTGAGTTTTCAATCCTTTTACAAGGTTATAGTTCATGAAAACTCTTTCAAAGTAACACACTAAAGCATATTAAAAATCGAATTCATTAAAACAGAGATCACAGAAATGATTTCGAATTCAATACTTAACTAAACCCTCTTACAAGGATTGTTCATTAATTTAGTAATTGAACTCTTCAATTATAACTATGAATCATGAAATAAAAATGATGAATAGAATCATAAGTACTCTTAATAAAAATAAATGAACTTAAAGCATGAAAATTAAACAAAATTCTAAATCAGATTTGAATATTAAATCTAATGAAAATGTAAAGAAAAGTTTACCGACTTCACATGGGGGCCCTTCCACTCTTGAAGGCACACTTGGGAAACTTCAAATGATGAAAACACTAACTTAGAACAACATAAATGATAAAATTTTGTCTTTGATTAAAATCTGGGAATGAGTTACATTAAAACAGAGTTATGAAGCACGTACACAGTCTCAAGTTTTCTCTTACATCCATAATATCACTAGCCTATTACATTCTTCCATTCACTTATTTATCATAAATTACAATCAAAAGAGGTTATTTTTGTTCCTTCTAATCCTAACTAATCTCCAAAATAGATCGAATTAGTTTGGGATCCTAATCATAGGAAAAATATCAAGCTCATTCATTATGACTCATATTTTTCTGCTAGATTAGCTGGGTTTGACCAGCGTTGACCGGATATTTAGGATCTTCAAATCTGATGCTGGATAGATTTTTCATCATCTGTGTACGTTCCAGACGACGTCCTTGTCCTTCGTTTTGATCTACCTGCTATGCCACGTGTCAGAACATAAACCATTTCTAGGAAATTATCACATCCTGTAATTTTCTTGAAAATTTTCAATTTTTAACACAAAAATTCCATAAATTAATTTTAATGTAAAAATAACAATCATAATGATATATTAATCAATTTCAATAAACTATAAGGGATTTATGGAAGACAATTGTGGAAAATGATGGGATTTTAGGAGAAAAAGATAGCCATAAAATAATACCAACAAAGCCCATAAGACAACAGGTATGCGCACGTCCCAATCATTCTGATTTGCATTGCAGATCTTTGTAAGTTCATTCTCCAGGATATTTTTAAAGGTTTCTACTGCACCATTTTCCTAAGGGTGATAGGGAGTGCTCTTCTGGTGATGCATATTGAATTCTTTTGTCATAGCTTCAATGGTCTCATTAAAAAAGTGCATACCCTGATCACTCATCAATATCTTTGGGCACCTAAATCTAGTCAAGGTATTTTCAATAATAAATTACGCAGCAGTGTCTGCAGTACAATATTTTACTGGCTTAGCTTCTACTCATCTGGTTACATAGTTTATTGCAATGATGATGTAGTGTGTGTCAATATTTTTTCCAAGAGGATTAATAGGTCCAACAAAATCTATGGCCCATTTATCAAAATATTTTAGATCCATCTGCGGCTGTAATGGAATCTCATCTCTAAGCGATGGCTTCCCTATTCTTTGGCATGCATCACAGGATCGAAAATATGCATGTGCATCGCTATGTAGTGTGGGCCACCATTATCCAGCACACAAAACATTTTGCGCCATGGCTTTCCCTACACAGTGGCCTCCTACCACTCCCTCATGAGCTTCAGCCAAGATTTCTTGCCTTACATGTCCTAATACATATCTTCTTAAAACTTCATCCACACCCAAATTTTACAGTTGACCAAAAATCAATGTAAATTTAGCTACGCGTGAAACCAAATCCTTCTTTTTTTGCACCGAATATTCAACAAGTGCACTACCAATAGTTAGAAAGTGAATGATAATTGCAAAGTGTTCATTGACCACTTTAATGGAAAATAGTTGCGCATTAGGTAATCCATCCTCTAGACTGGTCGGTTCTTCCCCATTCTCAATGTGTGATAAGTGATCAGGTCTAGCATTCAATCCACCAGGCTTAACGATGATTTCAAAATCATATTCTTGAAATAGTAGCAGCCATCTACAAATCTCCCCCCCCCCCCCCCAACATAGGCTCATTGACTAGGTACTTCAAAGCAGAGTGGTCAGTGAACATCTTGAAGTGCCCTTCTAGCAGATAATGCCTACATTTCTGAAAAGTGTAAACCATAGCCAGACCTTCCCTCTCTGTGGTCGAATAGTTGCACTCTGCATTGGAGAGATTTCTACTTGCAAATGACATGGGGTGATCAATATATACTACTCCTGGCTGCACTAAGATAGTTCCAAGTGCAACTTCGGATGCATCAACGTGCACATGAAAGACCTTAGACCAGTCAGGGAATACTAAAATAAGCACAGTAAAAATCTTTTCCTTAAGCAACTCAAAGTTCCTTTGGTTGTCCTCATCCCAACAAAAAGACACATATTTCTTCAGAAATTCTTCCATGGGTGCAGTGATCAGTGCGTAGACTTGAATGAATTTTCTATAGTATCTTGTGTGTCCCATAATAGATCATACTTGTTTTACAGTGGCAGGAACCTTCTAATTGAAAATAACTACAATATTGGCTGGATCCACCATCAAACCTTGCTAACAAACAATATGCCCCAACAAGATCCCAAAAGGAATACAAACTATAAAATTCTTCAAGTTAAGGGATATCTGATTATTTATGCAAGTGTCAAGCATCATGTGCACAATGGAAACATGCTTCTTCAGTAGTCCAAACATAGTCTAATCATCAAAGTACACCTCCATAAATTTGTGCATGAACTCCTTGAATACAGCTACTAATACGCATGAGAATATAGCAGGTTCATTCTTCAATACAAAGGGAATGAATGTGTATTGGAAGGATCTCCATTCTGTTGCAAAAGTGGTCTTACTTCGGTCTTCTGGTGCAATTCTGATCTGATGATACCCATAAAATCCATCGTTGAAAGAGTAGGCCTCTTGTCCTCCAACATTGTCCAATATCTCATCTGAAAATGTGGTAGGGAAGGGATCATGTACATATTCATCATTCATTTTGTACAGGTCCACACAAATCCTTATTTCTCCCTTAGTCTTCTTTTCCTGAACAACCATTGGGCTTACCCACTCAGACTCTTCCACAGGTTCAATGATTCCTACAACGACCATTTTCTCCAATTCTTCCTTCATTTTCTGCTTATATTTTTTATTTCACTAGTAAGGTCGTTGCTTGACAGGGCGCGCATATGGTTTCAGGGTGATTTTCATAACTCCCAAGTCTCTTACAATTCCATTTAGCTCATAAAACTTTGTGGGGAATAGGTCTTGATATTCTATCAACAACTCCGCAATATTTCCCATTGTGTCATCATCCCAATAATCTCCTATTTTGCCCAACTTGGGTTTTTCCTTTGTCCCAATGTTGACTTACTTAAGTTTTAAGGGCTTAGTCACATCCATCATTCCTAATAAGGGATCTTCAACTGCATGCTCCCCCTCAAACTCGAGGATATTGAAATTTCTTGGATCTTCATCGTTATCTTCCACTGACATATTTCTGCAATTGGAAATATCCTACATCTGCGCATCCCATGCAGGTGGTCGAACCTCTATTGCAGTTTTGTTCGTGTCAAAGACATCTCCTTGGATTCCATGCAATACCTAGCTAATGCCTTCAAACCCACTAGAAAATCTGAAAGTGAGGAGAAAATTTTCCTTTAGTGAGGCCCAACCAACAGTCCCTTGACACAACTCTGTTTCCAAGTACCAATTGATGGGAAATTTTCCTATAGTATGGACAAAAATATGCACCCATTCAAGCTAAGGTTCCTCACCCCAAGCAACTGTCCATTTACCCAATTGCGAGCATGGGTCATCCTTTCCTGTGTATACTTCATCCAACTTGGTTACTGGATGAGTGAAGCGCAACCGCATCATATAGCCACATTCTTCCTAAGTTTCAAACTTTCCTTTTTGCATATCCCACCAACGTGCTAGAGTTGCGTGCACGACAAGATTGAGTGCCTAGAACCTTCGATCTTCGGGGGCAGCCTTCTCCTTTTCTTCCAAAAATAAAACAACATTACTAGAACCATCAAAATAGGGAAATTATCGTACCTCTGAGGAGATGCATCATAAATTTTTAGCGACTCTGAGGTAGCGCAGAAACATCATGTCGGTTATTCTGCAAGTTTTCCATTTCCTCATCTAAATCAGAGAAGCATGAGCTATCCTTTTCCCAATTCAGCACCCCATCAGCAGTTGGGTTGATCCAATCCTCATCACGTGCGGTCAATTTGTAGATGTGGTCGACATCATCTTCTACGCGCACTGGTTCTATATATCCGTCCCCTTCCGCAGGATCCAAAAGTACTATAACCTGAGTACCATTGTTTTCAAATATCATACTCCTGCACTTCAAGTTGATGATGCCCCCCATGTCGATAGCCCAATCTAGTCCTAGCAGTGCAGGGTAGGGGTCTATATCATCAACGATTTGTATTACTTCAAATTCTACACATACCTTGACTCAAGCAATATCTACCAGAACCTGTGGGAGTCTTCCCAATGGGATAATCTTCTGTTTATTGGCCATCAGCAGTTGAATGATGGACCATTCCAGCTTTGGTTCACCCATCTTCTGCCAAGTTTTCTTTGGTAGGACATTTGCATTGGATCCCAAGTCCAGGATGACCTGATCCATCTCATATTCCCCAATCTGCATGGTCATGCGCATCTCTCGACCGGTTCTCTTCTTATTCTCGTATATCTTGTTTACGACCTTGCTCTCAGTCCAAGTCAACTCCTTATCTGCACAACTATCTATAAGAGATTGAAGGTTGTCTAATGCTTTCTGGTTACGCAATAGCTTGATGCACGCTATCAAGAAGGGTCTGACTTCATCATCGATATTTGCTTTTGTGATTGACTTTGATGTGGAAGCACCTGCAACAGCAAAATTCTTTCTAGCTTTTACAAAAGTATCCGTCTCCCTCTGCAGGTGGAATCCTTCCTTCTTTTCAAAGGGCTTCTTGATCCAAGGTTAGCATCAACCTTATTTCTATTGGCGAAGAAACATGTCTCGCAGGCAAGACCCAGGTTCAGGGGTTGGGGCCAACAAGGGAATCCGTTGTAGTCTAGAACCACGCCGGCATTGTCACCCTACTCCGGAGAGCAGAGAGTCTCACCCGAGGCGTGCCGCAACCACATGCAAAAGGGGAGTATATCGATAGCAGTGAAAGGATCCGCAACTCATGGTTAACAATGAATTGATTGCATAAACATTGTTATATACGCAAGAACATTCAGAGAGTGTACAGGTATTAAGAAAATAAAATTTTAAATCATCACAACCATCATGCATGCATGTGAATCACATAATAAGACAGCAACCTGCAAGTATATTGATATCTTCAGCCAAACCCATAGTTACATAGCTTTCGCAAGGAGAACTTACAAGTCTGATACATACGCCTTATAGAATAGAGAGGTAGATAAGAGAAACCTAGGAACTACAGAGATATCATGCTTGGTCTGTGTTCCTGCTGCAGCATCTGCTCATTCTCCTTCAGTCGCTCCGCATTCCTCTCTTCTTTTGCCTGGTGACGACTATTTATTCACCCACTATCGCAACTGTTAGTTCCTCTTGCGTTCTTCTTCAGCTGCTTCCGGCTTCTCTCTTGTTGTCTCTGTGTTCTACTCTCTGTCTTCTGATGTATATTCTCTTCATCTGTACTCATGCATCTTCTTTCTTCAGTTATGTACCTGTTCCCTTGCAACTTCGGTAGTTCCGCTACTTACTGTAGTTGCGACTTGGTTGCGACTTCCATGTGTCATCATTCTGCAATCCAAAATCTGTCCTTTATTCACAATTCAAAATATTGAAAACAATTTTTCAAAACAAGGGCCCCAACAGGCCCTGACCACAGTTTCTTGACTCGTCTCGAGTCAATCGTAAATCACAGTCTCTATCTCCATCGCCCCGCTGGACCCCGTGGCCTGTTCTTGTTGTGCTCCTTCCGTCTGCTGTCCAAACAAGGGCCCTGAAGACCGGAAGATTTATTAAGTGTAGAAGAGAATATTGTTGAAGGCCTCGGAACTCTGGTAAAATTCTGTTTGCTGAATGCCCGGCTGTTGTGAGGTAATGTTCCATATACACCTGCCAGTTGAGTGCCGGGAATTCGGAAGAGGCTGAAAGGTTAGCATCTATTAGGGTCGCATTGTCGTATTTCCCTACAAGGGACTCTGTCTTATGAATTCTGCTGTCAAGCTATGGTTCTAGGATGGCTGGGAGGGCCTTCGGTATCGTTGCTCGGCGTTGATAGACTTGCAGAATTCGTCTCGACATCCTCTCTTGGTGCTGTGCATCTGGATACTTCTACTGCTCTGGTTCTGCTTCAATTGCTAATTCTAACTGTTCCGGCATTCTCGTGCTTTTTCCCATGCAAGTTATGTAACTATCTGGCACAAGTGAAGTTGAGGAGACCCCATAACGAGTTAATTCCTGTTGGAATTCCTCTCTATGATAATCATGTGATCAATCGCGTGCCAATGTGTATTCTGACAGTTGTTGACGGTGGCATGGGGAAATGGGCGGACGCGACTGCTGAGGTTACTGCGGATTATGGAAAAATGATTATTGCGAGGTTACTTCCAATTATGGTAATTTATGGTGCAAATCTAGACGATCCTACGAACTGACACAAGTACTGACTAAAATGACCTGGAATGACCTTGACATGTTTATTAATCCTACGGGGATGACACGCTGGACACGCCCCTCCCTGACCACATTCGGTTGCGGTGCGGTCCCGCAACAGAGCAGTTATTGACAAGCTATGCATGAACAAAAACACTACCTATGTTCATCCCAATTGCGGGAGAGTTATTCAACTACGCTACTCTACGGGTGCTCTTGGTTGCGAGAGTTATTGATGAAGAGTGAAATAAACTTAATCCTGGTAGGGTTTTAGGCATGCACCATTCACCCACCCCGGTAAAACAGTACCGTCCAACTGAGCCAACCGTACGGCGTCGGAATATCTAATCTCGACGACGAAGTAACGTCCCAACCAGTTCATATGCAGTTTCCCTGGAAACTTATGAAACTTGTTGTCATATAAGAGGACCTTTCCACCAACCTAGAACGGTTTGTTCTTGATGTGGCGGTCGTACCATGCCTTCTTCCTGTCCTTCTGAACCTTCTGGTGAAACTCGGCCAAGAACCAGGCCTTGTCCAGTTCTTGTAATTTATGTAGACGCTCTTGGAGCGATGCTTCTTCCGAAAAATTGAGGGATGTGGAAATTAAAAGACTTGGTACAGTGAACTCGGCGGGAATCACAGCTTCCCGGCCATACACCAACTAGAACGGTGTCTGATTGGTCAAGCGCTTCACCGTATTCCGGTAGGCCTAGAGTGCAGCTGGTAGCCGCTCATCCCAGTCATCCCGCTGGGTGTTGCAGATCTTTGTTAACCCCTTTTCAAGAATTTTATTAAACGCTTCAATAGTACCATTGGCCTGCAGGTGGTACGGGCTGCTTTTGTGATGTTGAATCATAAATGTGTCCAGCAGCAACTTAACCGTGTTGTTAATGAAATGCATACCCTGATCACTGGTTAAACTTCGCGAGCAGCCAAACCTGCTAATGATGTGTTCAAAGATGAACCGTGCTGCTGTATCCGCCGTGCAGTCTCGTACCGCCGCTTCCTCGGCCCACCTGGTGAGGTAGTCGGTTGCGGTAATGATGTAGCGAGCCTTGGAATGCCTGGCGACCAGGGCTATGGGCCCTACGAAGTCAACAGCCCACTTCTCGAACGGACGCAACACATGTACTGGGTGTAGCGGAAGCTCATCCCGGTGAGAGGGACTCCCCGTCCGCTGAAAGACATCGCATATCTTAACAAATGTCTTACAATTGGCATGGACCGTCGGCCACCACAGTCCAGCTTGGAGCACCTTCCTCGCGGTAGGTTTCGCTCCCACATGCCCTCCTGCAACACCGCTGTGGCATTCCCACATCACAGCTTCACGTTCGTGGTCAAGTACGCATCTGCACAGAACCTCATCGAGGCCCAGTTTGTATAGTTTCCCCGCAATCAGTTGGTATTCAACGGCGCAGATGACCAAGTGTCATTTCTGGAGCGGGGTGTATTGCTGAGGTCACTGTCCCGTGGTCAAATAGGTGGCAATATCGGCCAATTAATCTGGTACAGCTTCGACTCGGAAGAGGTCAGCATCCGACAGCTGATCATCGAGAGAGACGTCGTTCTCCCATGTCTCCAACCTCGATAAATGATCAAGCCTGACGTTCAATCTCCCGGGCTTGATGATCACCTCAAACGTGAATTCTGGGAAGAGTAGAAGCCAGCGACAGATCCATCCTTCAAAGACAGGCTTATTGACCAGGTACTTCAATGCAGAGTGATCCGTAAAGAACTTGAATTTTCCCCCTAGAAGATAGTGGCAGAACTTCTGGAGCGAGTACACCATTGCCAGGGCCTCCCTCTCGGTAGTTGTGTAATTATTCTCCGCATTAGACAATTTGCAGCTGGTGAAGTAGACTGTGTGGTCAACTTTCGTCTCCCCGGGTTGCGCCAAGACAGCCCTGAGTGCAATACTGGAAGTGTCAATATGCACATGGAACTGCTTATCCCAGTCTGGGTGAACAAGAATAGGCACTGTCGCCAGCTTTTCCTTCAGAGTGTCAAGGGCCATCCGACACTCCTCCGTCCACTGGAATACTTCTGACTTCCGCAGTAGCTTTTCTAAAGGAGCGGTGATCCTCGCGTAATTTCGGATAAACCGCCTGTAATATCCTGTGTGCCCGAGCAGTGCCCGCAACTGCTTCACTGTTTTGGGGGCTTCCATGTGGATGATCACTGCTACCTTGGCGAGGTCAACGTAGACCCCTTGCTTTCACACCACGTGTCCTAATAGTGTGTCGAAAGGAACTGCAAAGATGCATTTCTTCAAGTTCAAGGAAATCTGCAACTGGCGACACCAATCAAACATGATACGCAACAGGGTGGCATGTTTCTTCAGCAAACTGTAGACGGTCCAATCGTCCATGTAGACTTCCAGGAACTTGTGGATATACTCTCGGAAAGCAGCGATGACAATCCGGGAAAACACGGCTAGGGCGTTCTTCAAGCCAAACGGCATTACGTGGTATGCGAATGATCCCCACTCAATGGTGAACGTCGTCTTCGTCTTGTCTTCTTCCGCAATGCGCACCTGATGATAGCTCAAAAAGCCATCAGTGAAGGAGTAAGCTTCATTTCCCGCAACATGATCCAATAATTCATCGCTGAAAGGAGTGGGAAACGGATCATGGATACAGGCGTTGTTCAGAATTTGGTAGTCGACACAGACGCATATCTCCGACTTGTCCTTCTTATTATGAATGACGATAGGACTCACCCATTCTGCTTTTTCCACCGGAAAGATGAGACCTGCGGCCAGCATCTTTTCAATCTCCATCTTGACCTTTTCTTTGATCCGTGGGTTCAACCGATACGGTCGATGTTTCACAGGCCTAGCATCTGGTTTCAGCACAATACACATTTCTCTGAGGTCACCTTTGATACCCTTCAAATCGGCAACCAATGAAGGGAATAAGTCTTCATATTCCTGGAGGAGGCTGAAAATTTCCCTTGTCATCTCCTTGTCCAAGTAGTCCCCAACTGTAGCCAGTTTGAGTTTTTCCGCCGTACCGATGTTCAACTTCTTTATCTTCAGCGAGCGTAAATGGACGCCTTCGGTGGTCGGTTCTTCGTTGATATTTTGCTCACCTTCCTTCTCTTCGAAATATAGGTGCCTTAGGTCCTCCAGACTATCATCGTCTGGATCACCATCAATCCGTTGGCAAGCCAACTCTCGCCTGGCCTCAGGACGTAATGCAAAGGTGCTCTCGTCAGTCGCTGGGTCGCGAAGAAACAGTACCCCCTTGATAGCTTGTAATGCTCGCGACACCAGCTATGTCTCTCCTTCGAACGAGAAGCACCGAAAAAATTTGTTCGTGACTTCCTGCCAGGAGCTGGTTCCTCGCTTCTGCTCTTCTTTTAAGTACCAGGCCTAGGGGATGGTATCTAAGGAGTGGATAAACTGATGTACCCATAGCTCTTGCGGGTATCCTAGACTTTGCCACTGCTCCTCACAAGTCCTCAGGTGGTCTCGTGGATAGGAAGTCCCTTGGTACCTGTGCCTGCTTTGAGGGCCTTCGTCTTCTTTAAACCGCGCCCTCAAAGCCTCCACCACACAACTCCACCGTGACAGGGTGTTGCAGTGATTTTTCCACCACCTGGCTGATGTGGACTGTAGTGCGACGTCCAAAAGCGGTATCCTGCTTCCTTCTGGCACCATGTCCTTGACCTTTGTAATAAAGGTATTTACAGCTTGCATGTTCGATAGGGTGGGGTATTCTCTGAACTCAGCACCAATCCAACGGACTCGGGCAATGGCGGCACATCTCCGCGTGTTGGTCTCGTACCCCCCCTGCTGCCAGTCTTCCCAAGTGAGTTCCGATCCCAGCTCCGAGCTCTGGAAATGGCGCCAGCTGATGGAGCCAGTTGCGATCGGGTTGATATATTCCTCTCGCTTCCCTGCAGTCATCTGATAAAGGTGGTCCATCATCTGAGCATCCTCCCAGTTGTCCACAGTTTCAGTATATCGCGGGCCTTGATACGGGTCGAGGCGCTGAGTGACCCGGACCTCTCCATATTCGAAGATCATCAGCTCCTTTTTGAGGTTGATGATGGTGTAATTATCAAAAGCCCAATCGATGCCTAGCAGGTTAGGGTAAGGATCCTTGTCGCCCATAATATCAATAACCTCAAAATCCGTGTAAGTCTTTACCCCCGCAATTTCGACCTCGACGCCTTCGAGTCGGCCGATCAGCACAATGCAGTACTGGTTCACCATTCTGAGTTGGATTGGCGATTAGGTCAGTCGTGGCCATCCAAGAGCCTCCCACGTCTTCCACGGTAGGATGTTGACGTCAGACCCTAAATCAAGCATGGTATCACTGATTTGGAATCCTGCAACCTACGTGTTAAGCCGGAACTCTTTTCCCATTCATCTCTTGTTCTGAGTGACTCGCTGCACATACTGGGGTGTTGTGTCCATAGGTTCCCTCGGCCCCGTATTCTCCTGCAGTGCGTCCTCCAGGGTATGCTTGAGCTGGTCCCGCATCGAAGCATTATCAAAAATCTTGAGGAACAGCTGAAGCCATTCCTCAATCAAGGTCCTCGTAGCGTTATGTTCTCCGGAGCCAGTCATCGAGGGTACCTCGAGGCCTCTGGCTCCCCCCAGCTGAGCAAAAGCCTCCACCACCTCCTGGAAGTACCTCTTCTGCGCGTCTAACCGGATCAGTTGTTTCGAGGAGGCGGGCTGAATAGCCCGGACCGGCTCCTTTCCATGAGCGTCCTCTCCCGTCTTCTTGCCACCACACGTGATGATCACTACATTCTGCATGGCTGGAGTCACGGTTCTTCATGGCTCAGATTTTACCAGATTCGTGCCCCTCTGTCGTGCCCATTCCTCCCACTTCTTGATGAGTTCTGGACAGTCCTTTGTTGCATGGGCATTCACGCGGCACTGGGAACACCAAGGACGTCGGGGAAGGGGACATTCTCGAGCCACGTGACCCTCCTGGTCACAGTTGTAGCATTTCACCGAACCTCATCCCCCTTTGCGGCCTCCGCGCATACCGCCTCCTCTTCCCCTGGAAACCTCGTTCACCCTATAGGAGGGTCGGTCCAACCGGTCCACGAGTGCGTCGAGAGCCCTGCACTGCTCAGTGTTGTGAGTTGTGGAAGCACAAAACTCATAGTATACATTGTTTGGGACATTGGAGTACTTCTGTAATATAGGGCACATCCGAGGTTGATGCCCCATCGTCCGACAAATCTCGCAATATTCCGTGGCAGTTGGGTTTGGTGGAGATGGGAACCTCGCATAAGGGTGTTGCGGCTGGTATACCCCCTACGGATTCATCACCGTGCCACCCCCCATGGGTGGACCTCCCTGGATTGCTGTGACAGAGGGTCCCACCCCCGTGCCACGCAGCCGAGGACACTTAGTTGCGAAGTGGCCTTCAACCAGGCAGTGAGTGCACCAAACGTTCGGCCTGGCTGGTCTTATAGGCTGCATATCCTTGAGCTTTTCAGTCAGACTAGCGATATAATGCTGCAATCCCACCAAGGAAGGATCCTGCGGGGCCATCCCTCCCTGATATTCCTGAGGGTAGCCTGCCATGGCCTCTATCTTCATGGCCTGTTCCAAAGCATCCTGCAAGTTGTCAATAATCTGTTGTGTGAGGGGGGTTTGCGTCAAGGGAAGCAGAGCCTTGATGAACCAGTCCCTCTGATGGTTTGGGTCAATCGGGTAGCTGAGTTTCTCGATCGCGTCCTTGAATCGACGCATCAGCTCCCATGTAGTCTCTCCCTCTTTCTGCTTAATCTCCCAGAGCTCGGACAAACCTTGCTGGTCCATCTGGGGAAGTTTAAATTCCCGAACAAATTCCCGCTTAACGTTCGCGATTACTGGATTAGGATGGGCCTTAGACCACTTAATAAACCATCGCAGAGCCCTCTCTCTAAGCGTGGTTTGGAACTCTATTAGCTTCCCTGCATATGGCGTCTGTCGAGCCCTCCATATGGCTTCACAGAGATACCAGTGTTGCTCTACGTCATCGTTGCCTCGGCCAGAGAATTCTGGATACTGGGTGAATGACCCAGCCATATTTACTTGCGGAGGGTTGACCAGGATAAATCCTCCGGGTCCTGGTTGCGTGACTGTTCCACTGGGGAATGAAATACTACTATTGACGTTGCTATTAACGTATGTCATTGTCGACAATGAATTGTTGTGCAATTGACTCAATGCTTGTAACTTAACGAAAATATTACTTAAAGGTTGATAGAGTACCAGGGGAAGGTAGGGATCCTCGCTATGCAAATTTTTGGAACTAGGGCTGCCTGGAGAGATGAATGTCGTCCGCTCTTGAAACAACCGCTGCATCACGACGTACCATTCACCATCGGAACTTTCTTCGGGCTGCACACCTGCATCGTCTTCGTCAGTCGGCATCTCCCTTTCTCTCTTAGTTGGGCTCCCATGCACCCGCTGCACTCCCACAGCGGTCCCCTCCCTTTCCAGGGTATCCGCCTAAGTGTCCATAATTCCTATCCTCTGAGGTGCCTCCTCTTGATTCTTCCTATTGGTTTCCCGTCGTTTAAAATCCCGCATCACCCTTTCTCGCCACCTATCGGTGATCTGCGCCCGCCAATGTGCACGTCGCTCCCTCAACTTCCTTGTGGCATCAGCATCCATCCCCCACTCCCCGCTTCACACTTCATGTAGCATCTGTCCCTTCGGCCCTTCCCCCAGCACTAGAGGTTTACGCTTCCATGCTTGACTTTTGGAATTCCATCAGCCCTTCGTCTACCATCAGGGCCTTAATCCATAGCGGAATCTCTTTAAGCAGCTTCCCTCTTAGCCCGGAACGGAAGATAGCTTCAGCCTTCGAGAAGGATTGGTAGCACTCTGCAGCAAACTCCACAATATATCCGTCCAAAGTGGTCTCTACCCAAAAATCCACCACGCGGGTCAACTCAGTGTTCAACCGATGCAGATCCACCAGATCCCCGTGCACCCACTTGCGGTTTATCTTCCACGAGCTATCCCTAGGCACCTTCATCTGTAACCTCTGCAACCAATTATAGAGGTCGCTATGGAATTTTCCCCAGAGGATCTCGTAGGTATCACTAGCGGAATCTGAGAAAAGGACGAGATCCTTAAGCACCCTTTCCTTTTGATTCGTCAACTCCGCTTGCTGAGCAATGAACTGGTCCAGATGGTTATCCCACCATCTCCATATTTCTCCTTCGAAGATCCTCGATACCATGATCTAGTTCCCCTCATAACATGCAGGTCCCGACAATGGAACCATTTGTTGGCGAAGAAACAGGTCTCGCAGGCAAGACCCAGGTTCAGGGGTTGGGGCCAACAAGGGAATCCGCTGTAGTCTATAACCACGCCAGCATTATCACCCTACTCCGGAGAGCAGAGAGTCTCACCCGAGGCATGCCGCAACCACATGCAGAAGGGGAGTAGATCGATAGTAGTGAAAGGATCCACAACTCATGGTTAACAGTGAATTGATTGCATAAACATCGTTATATACGCAAGAACATTCAGAGAGTGTACAGGTATTAAGAAAATAAAATTTTAAATAATCACAACCATCATGCATGCATGTGAATCACATAATAATTCAGCAACCTGAAAGTATATTGATATCTTCAGCCAAACCCATAGTTACATAGCTTTCGCAAGGAGAGCTTACAAGTCTAATACAGATGCCTTATAGAATAGAGAGGTAGATAAGAGAAAAATAGGAACTACAGAGATATCATGCTTGGTCTGTGTTCCTACTGCAGCATCCGCTCATTCTCCTTCAGTCACTCTACATTCCTCTCTTCTTTCACCCAGGTGACGGCTATTTATTCACCCGCTATCGCAATTGTTAGTTCCTCTTGCATTCTTCTTCAGCTACTTCCGACTTCTCTCTTGTTGTCTATGTGTTCTTCTCTCTGTCTTCTGTTGTATATTCTCTTCATTTGTACTCATGCATCTGCTTTCTTCAGCTATGTACCTGTTCCCTCGCAACTTCGGTAGTTCCACTACTTACTGTAGTTATGACTTGGTTGCGACTGCCATGTGTCATCATTCCGCAACCCAAAATCTGTCCTTTATTCCAAATTCAAAATATTCAAAACAAGATTTCAAAGCAAGGGCCCCAACACTTTCCTTCGTCTTCTCCATTGATAGCACCACTTAGTGTAATTATGTTTACACTCGAATCATCTTCCCACAGCTCAAATATAACCATTTGTATATTTTTCGTAGGTGTCTGTTGTTGCTTCTCTTGCATTCTAGCAATCAAAACAAGAAAATCTTTAATAACATGATCAAACTGTCAACAATACCTGCAAGACTGTCACGCAGGGTTCATAAAATCGTGCTCAAAGTGCCCAACATCTCCATAGTTGTAGCATATCATTTTTCCTCTCCCACGACCTGCACCTCCACCTATCCCTACTCCCCTTCCTCTGGATGGAGATCCACCACGCCCAGATGGGGATGCTGGTGAGGATGGGTTAGCTTGAAATCTATATATTTTGGCATTTTCTATCATCAAATCAAATGTGTGGCAATGGTGCTCATCATGGCTGTAATATTCCAAAATTTGCATGCAGCAAATTGGAATATTAATTTTTTCTAGGAGTTGAATAACATGGGTAAAAGACCCATGAGTAGGAATAAAATCCCTCATAGTGTGAAATAGATCATTGGAGTAGCTTTATTTTTCACCTTCTAGTGTGAAAAGGGGCAAATGCATGAGGACAAGGTCAAGTTTGACCAAGTCAACAACACTGCCTAAGAAGGTGTGGCTTGCTTGGGAAGACAGCGCAGTTTGAGAGGGAGAAAGATTCCTTGTGGAAGAAACCCTAATGTGTGGGTCTAGGGCAAAGAGACATTCACTTGCATAAAAGGAGGAAGAGGCAGCCATAGTGAGAGATGTTTGAGTATTTTTATTATTGGTCTGATAGACTATTTGCAGTCTCTGACTGTTTAGCTGAGCTGCAGTGATGTTTAGAACGAGGGATTCCTATTTAGGATTTCCTCTCCTTCTCGAGAGGCCTCTTGAAGGATTTAACTTCAATTCTCCACATCTAGGCTCAAGGCCAAAGCCATTCCTTCAGTCACTGCATTATTTCTGCTGAAGTATAACGTAGTGTTGCAGGGTGTTGCAGTGGAGGGTTCCACAACACCATTCCTTGGTTCATATTTCAGAGGAGGGAGCTTCTATTCCTCGCTAAGGTTAGTGAGGAAGGTTTCAGAGCTGATTTTCATATCTTGGCATCATGCCAAGCATCTCCCATCATAGACAACGCATTCCTTTCTCTAGAATACGTTATTTCAGTGAGTATCTGCAGTGGGGGTTTGCACCATCATCTTGGAGGAAGATATCTTCAGGGATAGAATCAACCTATCACTTGAGAGATTTGTTGGAGGAGGTCTATTTCAGATTGAGCATCATATTCAACCATCTCCAGTTTTTGAGTTGCAGTTGCTACCCTTCTACTCCGGCATTTCTGCAGATTTTCCATTTGTACATTTATTTTAGCCAATCCTTCTAAGGATTGTTGTACCATTGTTTTCAGAGGTTGAGAGCTTGCTCCCCCAAATTTCTTGAGCTGATATTGTCCTATCATTATGTTATCATTTTGTATTTTTCAGTGTCTCCATTAAACTGTGCTGATATAGCCTTATGTGATTTATGTGTAGCAGTGTTCTCATAATTTTTATACATGTTCTGTGGAGGCTCTCATTACCTAGCTTGAGTGATTGATTCCTCAAAGCATTGTATACTTTTGCTACTATAATATCAAAGGGAAGGCTATTTGTATCTTCATGTCTCATATCTCATAATAATAACATTTTCATTCCATTGTATGTTCATACATGGTTGCAGTCCCTTCATCGGGCACTTTCTCAAGATAACTAGGTGTGGGAGATCTGTTTAACCCACCTAGAGGGATTTCTTTTGAGCCACCTCTTGGATTTCGGTCTTAGATACATTTATCTAAGCGATCCAGGTATTGGTTTCAAATCCTGTAGCAGACATTCCTTAAAAATTCATTTTTCAGGCATGCCTTGCTAGCTGTTCCAAATTGGGAATATTACAGTTGTATCAGAGCAACTTTCTTGGCTCAGCCCGTGAGTCTCAGCCAGAGAGATAAGAAGATTGAAGAGGATGGGACTTATCTCATCATATTTCAGATCCATGAATAACCTCCCCAAGGAGGATAATCAGAAAGAAGAGGAAGCACCTTGCACTTCCTATTCTTATCGAGAAGGAGACAGAGAGATGAGTAGGAAAACGACTCCATTTTCTGGAGGAGAAAAAGGGGATAAGCTTACAAAGCTTCTTCCTAAATCTGTACATAATATTCATGAAGATTTCAAGAAGATAAGGATGGAGATGTATGAAGAATCTCTGAAAGATTTTGGATCTAAAGAAAACTCTAGATTGTCATATGAGGAGTGTGAGCCAACAGTCACACACTCTAACACACAGCACAGTCACATACTCAGGATTACCAAGAGAGAGATGGAAAGAGGAGAAGAGGTTGCTAGGAGGGAAACTCTTAGTGATTTCCTAAAAGAGTATGAGTCTCAAACTCAGGAATTCTAATATCATCTCAATTTTTCAGAGTTTTTCAAGATCAAGGTGAAGGGAAGAGAGCAACAGGATAGATTTCTTCTATCTACCTTTGAAGTTTCACCTACATGTTCAGCCAAAGCTTGGGTGGAGGAGTTAGAGACCTTCTTGCAGCAGTACCAAATTCTTGAAGATGAAGCCATCAAAGTTGCAGCCCTGCATTTGAGAGGTAAGGCTTTTGACTGATGGATCTTTGAATCCTTTTCTTTGAAAAATGTAAACATTGCATCTTATGCAAATTTCACTAAGGCGTTAGTGAAAATATTTGATAGAAGGATTCATGAGACACACATGGTGGAGCTCAACAAGGGAACTCAAACAAAAATCTTGCATGAAAACGAAATTCCACTTCAAAATACCATGGAGGAGGCTAAAAACTTGCACCATACATTGCCTGAAGGAAGACTTCCATCTCACACCTTTGAGCAAGAAAGCATGGATATCTCTTTTTCAGAAAGGAATCCAATCATTGGAGGGTTTCCCATTCATGTTGCAGATATTGAGGGAAACAACATTGGCACATATAGAGATCATATAGTGCCTCATGCAGAGGAAGGAGGAGCCCTTGCTCCAAGTAGAGAGATGCTTGCATCTTTGCAAGGAAGTCCCCAGGATCTCATGTGTGGAAATCAAGGCACAACTCATTTGCCATTGTTGAGGAGGTGTGGAACCATGGAGACATAAGGAGGAGGTAGGGAGAAGGACCAGCATCATGAGATGAGGAGTACACACCCCTATCCATTTCTGGAGGTTGTTACACCTATGAGGGAGACTGGATTGCACAGTGAGGGCATGGACAGATTTTTCCATTCATATATGCAGTCACCTTTTGATGATGATGTCTCATTATATGGAGACATTTTTCCGAGGAGACCACTGGATCAACAGATTAGGATGGATGATTCACCAGTTGAGGCACCACTCATTGATTTCAGAGGAGTGGGGACCTTAGGAGAACTTGGTACAGTGCTAAGAGTCTTGGGTAGACTCAAGGAGAGAGGGAGCATTCTCTCAACATCATCATTACCCACTTCCATTTCAGATTCTGCGTTGTGGCCGGAGCAACAGGGGAAGGATAGCAGCCTTCCAACTTGCATCTTTGACATGGGAGAAGTCAAAGAAGAGGGCAGCCATGTGACAGGTGTTCTTCATGACAGTTCATCAGTGCTGTCACTATGGAGGATAGATCCATATTGGAGCTCCCAGCTATTGGTGGAGTATTCCAAGGATCTTTATGCTTGTAGTATATTGGATGGCCAGTTGCATGAGGAGGAGTATTCAGTCAGAGATGGGTTCATCTTCTATCATGGTAGGATATTCTTATATGGAGCTTCCAAGATCAAGGATAAGTTGCTACAAGCAACTCATGAGGATTTCCTTTTCAGCCCCACTTTTTCTATGAGAGCATACCACACCATCATGGAGGGGTATTTTTGGAAGGGCTTTGAGGAGGAGATATATTAGCATATGAGGAGATGCATGGATCATGTGGAGATGGAGGAGAGACATAACTCGTTTGAAGAGTTAGCATAGCCACCTCTTTTCTCTTTGGGGATGAGAGGAGACTCATCTATGAGCCACCCCCTTTGCATGAGAAGAACA
Organism: Pinus albicaulis; assembly: GCA_034641835.2. Classification (NCBI taxonomy): domain Eukaryota; kingdom Viridiplantae; phylum Streptophyta; class Pinopsida; order Pinales; family Pinaceae; genus Pinus; species Pinus albicaulis. The sequence continues at coordinate 92,911,308 of CM076584.1, read as the reverse complement.
TATGGTAAGGCTGTTGATTGTTTACATGATTATTTATATGATGTATGTATATATCCCTTAACCATATATGTGCAGGATGTTGCTCCAAGGAGGAGCATTCTTTATTTTGGGCTTCATGGTCTAGTTGAGGCCATAAGCATGATTGATGGCCATTCCCTAGGAGGACTTGGGGAAGATGTATATTATCGAGGACATGCTCATTATACACCTTGAATCATTCACTTCCTCCATACTTATGAGGAGATTGGAGTAGCAGGCAAGTGGTTGAAAAGCCAAACATTTTATCATTCTCTATTGCAGTTGAGGGTCAAGCTGAGTTGGTTGCATTTTAGGGAAAATTGTCCTTCTCACTTGTTACACATGGAAGAAAGCATGATTCTCATTTTCTCTTCCTATGGTTCTATTGTTTCTTTCTTTATTAGGAGCATGCTGGGGAGAGAGGCACATTGGATGAATGTGTCCTTTGAGGGAGGAATTCCTCACACTTTTTGTACTACATGTTCTAAGGGGAGCATGGGAGATGGTATGGCCACTAGAGCAACCCATTTGTTTCCTTATGAGGTGATCCATATGATGGATATGATGCCATATGATGATGACTTCCAACTTATCATATATGGGGATGTTTGGGCCAGCATGATTTGCAGCATTGGAGGAGAGGTCTTTGGAGATCTAGTCTCCATATTTCCACTTGAGGGAAACCTTATTGCAGCCCAGGATCAGCATACACTCTACACTTATCTTAAGTGGAGAGGAGGACAACGTCGGGTAGACTATTTTGTCTACCATGTGCATATTTTCATCCCACCTAATTTTCCGGAGCCAAAGGTGGAGGACAGTTTTCAAGAGTTTCCTAGTTGGGAGGTGACTCATTTTTCATGGCTAATAACTTGGGGATGGATGATCCATATGGGAGAGATAATTCCCATTAGATTTCAAATCCCATTCCTCAAGGGGACCTCTAGACATCACTTTGCTATCCTTCTGAGTATTGCACCTTTACATGATGATAGCTTGATAACTGACTTGCATGCTGAGGAGGAGCAATGTGGGAACTTGATTGATGAGATAGCATCTCTTTACTTGGAGGAGATCACCATACATCGATGCTATAGGGAGAGGAGGATAAATAACTCAGTCCATTCTTGCACTTGCTTGAGGACAAGCAATCTTTGAGAGGGGAGGACTGTAATATTCCAAAATTTGCATGCAGCAAATTGGAATATTAAATTTGTCTAGAAGGTGAATAAAATGGGTAAAAGACCCATGAGTAGGAATAAAATCCCTCATATTTTGAAAGGGATCATTGGAGTAGCTTTATTTTGCACCTTCCAGTGTGAAAAGGCGCAAATGCATGAGGACAAGGTCAAGTTTGACCAAGTCAACAGTGTTGCCTAAGAAGGTGTGGCTTGCTTGGGAAGACAGCGTAGTTTGAGAGGGAGAAAGATTTCTTGTGAAAGAAACCCTAATGTGTGGGGTCCAGGGCAAAGATACATTCACTTTCATAAAAGGAGGAAGAGGCAACCATAGTGAGACATGTTTGAGTATTTTGATTATTGGTCTGATAGACTATTTGCAGTCTCTGGCTGTTTAGCTGAGTTGCAGTGTTGTTTAGCATGAGGGATTCCTATTTAGGATTTCCTCTTCTTCTCGAGAGGCCTCTTGAAGGATTCTTCATTTCTCCACATCTAAGCTCAAGGCCAAATCCATTCCTTCAGTTACTGCGTTATTTCTGTTGAAGTATAACGTAGTGTTGCAGGGTGTTGTAGTGGAGGGTTCCACAACACCATTCCTTGGCTCGTCTTTCAGAGGAGGGAACTTCTATTCCTTGGGAAGGTTAATGAGGAAGGTTTCAGATCTGATTTTCATATCTTGGCATCAGGCCAAGCATCTCCCATCATAGGGGACTGCGCTATTTCAGTGAGTATCTGCAGTGGGGGTTTTCACAATCATCTTGGAGGAAAAGATCTTCAGGGATAGGATCATCCTATCACTTGATAGATATGTTGGAGGAGGCATATTTCAGATTTAGCATCATATTCAGCCATCTCCAGTTTTTGAGTTGCAGCTGCTACCCTGCTACTCTGACATTTCTGAAGATTTTCCATTTGTACATTTATTTCATCCAATCCTTCTAAGGATTATTGTACCATTGTTTTCATGGGTTGAGAGCTTGATCCCCCACATTTCTTGAGCTGATATTGTCATATCATTCTGTTATCATTTTTTATGTTGCAGTGTCTCCATTAAAACTACGTTGATATAGCCTTATGTGATTTCTGTGTAGCAGTGTTCTCATAATTTTTATACATGTTCTGTGGAGGCTCTCATTGCCTAGCTTGAGTGATTGATTCCTCAAAGAATTGTATAATTTTGCTGCTATAATATCAAAGGGAAGGCTATTTTTATCTTCATGTCTCACAGCTCATAATAATAACGTTGTCATTCCATTGTATGTTCATACATTGTTGCAATCCCTTCATCGAGAACTTTCTCAATATAACTAGGTGTGGGAGATCTGTTTAACCCACCTAGAGGGATTTCTTTTAAGCCACCTCTTGGATTTCAGTCTTAGATACATTGATATAAGGGATCCATGTCTTGGTTTTAAATCCTGTAGCATCCATTCCTGAAAAATGCATTTTTTAGGCATGCCTTGCTAGCTATTCCAAATTGGGAATATTACAATGGCCAACCGAAGAGAAAAACCTACAGCATTTCTGCTTTAGTTATGGTCCATAAATTTCTAACCTAGGGAAAAGGTTTATCTTGTTCGGACCAGCCACTTGATAGCCAATGCACCACATCGTGGGAGTGTGGCTTGGTCCTGCAGCGTCCTTGGGTTGCAATAGACTTGGCCCTCCCGCTTGCATGTAATCCTGAAGCATGGGGCACTGATATTTTATGTGACTGGAGCCTTTATAGCATATGAACCATACCTATGTGAAAGCCTCTTTCCCCATGTCTTTGTGAAAGTTCTGAATTTCCAAATTCATCGCTTCTAACTGATTCTGGATTTGTAGAGTTCCAAATTGGTCATTCGTTCTAGGCACGGCTTCCAACTTCATGGAAACTTCAAGAGCTTCAGCCTGAGAATCAATTTTTTGGTGGTTCAAGCAGCCACGCAGATGTAGCAAGAGAATGGAAATATACCATTCTTCATGTTTCTTATCATCATATACAAACCCTCCTTCGTTGATAGTGTGCTTCAATCGTTGATCAGCCTCCCAGACATACTCATTTGGCTCTGTCAGATTTCTTTTAACTCTATTACACATTGCGAGTTGGACTTTGGTTTTTGGAATTGTTGCTTCAAAGATTTCTTGATCTCATTGACAATAGGGTCAGTGTTATGAGCTATATATCCCATAAACCAATCCAGCGCATAACCCTCAAATGCCATAGCTAGTTGTGCCATCTTGACAGCATCGATGTTGAAGTTTTGCGCAGTCCATACTGCATCTACAAAAAACCAAAATATATCCATGTCTTCATCTCCCACACCCTTAAAGGTGGGTAGCTTCATATTTGCAACCATATAGCCTCCTAGCGGTGGTGGAGGTGGAGTAGGAGATGACCTACCCCTGTGCGAGTTCAAATGTGGGGTGGATGGAGGGTTACCTCCTGTGCGCGTAGCTTCACCACTCTTTGTATCACTATTAGGTAGGTTTCTCATAGGGTTGTATATCGATCTGTCACCTCTTTCGTTGAAGTACTTCCCACTACACTTAGTGCTTTCAAACTCGTTTGGGGTCATTCACTTGGTGTGACTGCAAGGAACACCCTTTTCGCACAACATCTTAATCAGCAAAGGAAGAGAGTGTATGAACTTGCCTATTGGTCCTCTGAAGAACCTCCTTTCTGCTTCAGAATATGACACAAACTGATCAACTGCAAACTCTGTCACAAATCCACCTAGAATGTTATCAACCTAATGGTCTACAGTGTGAGTAATGGTGTTATCAGTTATTTCTAACTATTGGATAAAATCATGCGTCCACTAAGTTATTTTATCGTCCTTCCAGCAGGTTTGAAACTCAACTAACCTTAATAACCAACTCATGTAATTCGTACGCAAAGGTCACAAAGAATGTTTCATGGACCTATGTGAAAATGTACCTCAGTTCCCACTCTTCAGAAGACAATTTATTACTTCTATTCTCATTGATGGTCAATTTGTATATGTTTTTCTCAAACTAGTTTTCTAATTTAGTCTTTGATGGCTGCCACAACATCTAATCTCTTTCAAAATGATCCCAGTCCCGGAAACAGAATCATTTGTTGGCTTGAGGGGCCCTGGCCCAGGTTTAGAGTTAGTGCGTAACCAAAAAAACCCTCTTACTACTGGCCCTTTCAGAAATGACCTACTTTCACAGGAAAAAGTCTCACACGAAGCAGTATGGGGGGGTGTCAGAAAAAGGTTTCCACACCCTGAGAGAGAATTAAATGAAGTGGGCATCCATAGATCTATATTAGTAAACAGACTATGTTGCACACCATAAACCCTAGTTCAACTAGCATAGGTAACCCTGTGCGCACGCACATACAGTAGATCTAAAATCCCCTTTAAATTTTCTAACAATGTAATATTCAACCTTTAAAGTAATAGATTTATGCAATTATCTTACGCATCAGCAATATAAATAGGTACGCAATTCGATCCGATTACAGATAACATAAATTATACACAAAAAACATAAATTGTACGCATAAGTGAATCATAGATGCATTAGATACATAGAATTTCCAAAACAGATATTTATTATTCAGTATTCACATAAACCCTTACCATTCACAGAAACACTTACAATTCACCAGATCTACCTGCGCACACAGCCAGCAGGGTCCACACACAGCCAGAATAAGGTCTCTATGCACACAGCCAGTAGGATCCTTTCAGACACAGATGCTTACAAAAAATTCAACTTTTGGGATCTATCATCAGTTTCTCACATTATTTATCCCCTATATGACTCGATATATACTTTTATTTATACCTTTTCTTGCGCTCATACTATGTTCCTCAAACCGTGGTTTCAAACCCCTAGTTTACCCATTATCCCATTACAACTCATGAAGGGACTTTGACCCGCCCCAAATCCCCTTAACTCTTTTTTGCATAGCCCACACGACTGAAAACTAACAAAAATACTAATATTTAGCCCAAAATTGGGGTCGTAAGGGACCCTTCTCCAACAATATCCCAGAGCCTCTTCATATTGAAAGGCCTGAAGTTGAGGCTATACCTCAGATGCCGAAGGGATATACAAAAAATTTGACTTCCAATCCCAATGCTAGGGTTGCTCAAAAATATTCTATTGTTGAAGACCTGGCTCAGAGCCCATGTGTGATGTTAGCGTTAGAGGTACTCCAATCATTTCATTCTAAAAGGAGTGTGTTTCTCACTGCGATCATAGCAGTAGATCTGAAAAACTCTCTCATTATTACATTTGAAATGTCAAGTGTTAAGAATATACTCCCTCATCACATGGCTTCCAGATTAGATCTACATAATGGAAGAAGACTAACTTTCAAACTATAGTTGATGAAGGGGGCCTCCACGTGCATCATGTCAATGTCGTTTTGGAAAGCTATTAGGTCACCGGAAGATGTTCCCTCTTCTACTCTCCTTACTGTGTTTGATGGTCATTCTCATAGGATGCATGGAATTCTTCCAGCCCTTCCCATCTGTGTTTGGGGAAATGTTGTCAATATAGAGGTAGAGATAGTTGATGCCAATCTTAATTATAATCTTTTATTGGGTCGAAATTTTGGTTATGCAATGGATTCCATTTTTTCATTGTTATTATGTATCCTATGCTACCCTCATGAATGGATAATTGTTACAATTGACCAAATGGATTATTCTCTTGACGATCGCAATGAATCCTTTGACTCTATCGTCCCCTTGGTAAAGAATACCAAACAACCTGTCAATAATTTTGGAGTTGGACTGTATCCCTCGTTGATGGGTATCTTTTATCTTCCATCTCCTGTGGTTCATATTAATTTCATTTCATCTTCCAGGATCACTCCTCGAAAATTTTATTTTGGAACTCATTATTTTTATGATCCTTGGCCCTTGCCCCCTCCTACTGCCACATTGGAAGAAGGGAACACTACAAGGAATAGACCCTCTAGCGAAGGTTATAAAGGAGGTTTTTAGTGTTATAAAATTGGCCAAAGTTGTCAAAAAAATATTTGCTACAACATCCGTTTATGGTTACAGAGGTTTTGGCGGAGCTTTTCCTGGAAATTCAACACAACTAAAAAAAATTGGGCGACCGGAGGTTATTACGGATGCTTTTTTCATCAGTGCACTACTCTGACTTGAACGCACCGGTGCGTACATATATAAGGTGCCTCGGGGCGATCGAAGCAAAATGCACCAGGCCGTTAAGGTATAAAACCGCATCGGGTGTAGTTTTGGTGATACAACGCACGCGACAGTTCTAATTGGTCTTGGGATTTGTGCGGTGCCCATAGTTCGTATCAACACACCGGGGCATAGACGTATAGAAACACACCGGTGCACAGTATCATAGAAAAGCACCGAGATTTATAATTGGTATCGGTATTCGTGCGGTGCCCATAGGTCATACAAATGCACCAGTGCTTACGGACACTTAACGCCCCAGTGCACAGTATCACACAAACATACCGAGATTTATAATTGGTATTGGTATTCATGAGGTGCCCATAGATCGTACAACGGATTCGGTGTGTATAGAAACATAAAACGCATCGGTGCGTCATACTGCACAAACGCACCGATATTTTTTATTGGTTTTGGTGCTTTTTCGGTGCTCATAGTTCATAGAAACGCACCGATGTACAGTTACTGACATGCACCAGTTTTCATTTTGTATTTTTTAGAAACATCGACCTATGACATTGCAATTATTGTGATTGTTTTAAATTCATTATTCATCAAAATTCGACACATCTTATAACAATATTCATACTAATTAAATTCTTATTAATGCATTTGAATGTGATGTTTGGATTAATTTGTTATATCATATCATAATTATTGTGGTTTTTTAAAATTCATTATTCATCAAAAGTCGACACATATATATCTCATAACAATATTCATATGAATTAAATTTTTATTAGTGCATTTGAGAACGACAATGGAGAACGCAATAGAATAAATTAAAACATATTTTATGATATATAATATATATGAATAAGACAGTATTTATCATACAAAATGGGACAATTATTGGTATCCCTTTGTCTTTCAATTGGGACACTATTTCCATTACATTAAACAAAATGTCTAATTTCACAGACATATTTCAAAAAATACAACGCCTTGATTTGATATCCAAACATAGTGATTGTTTGCTTCTTCTTCACCTTCCATCTACAAACATAAAAATAAACTAAAATGAGTGTATATACATTAGTGAGAATAATGAAAATTGCAATCTTAAATAATATACATCAATGTAAATTGAAAATAAAATGACATACCAGAGCAACAATTGAATCATAAACTATACACATTCTTCCAAAACTATGTACCGTGCCATCTTTCAAAATTTCCTCTGTTGGCGCAGTTCCATAATTTGTTTCCTGCAAGTTTTATACCCCATAAAAAATCATATATTTAATATAAAAGATGTTTTTGTTCTATTAATTATAGACAGAGCTAAGTAAAACAAGATCGATAGATTCTTACAAATTCCACAATTAATTTCTGATATGCCAACATATACTCACAACCCATATTTAATCCAATTTCAATCAATTCGTCTTATGGTTCTTCTTTGTATGTTAGCACCTGCTTGAAGACATTCAATGATGATTTTTGTAAAATAACTTAAAAAATACAAAAATGAAATCTAGTTAAGTTGTTATAAGGAAGTAACAATTACTCACAAACTTAGATATCAACCCTTTTCTTCCTTGTCGTCCTATTTTATGTGCTGAATGGGTTCCATTTTCTTTTCTTTTCTGCTAGAAAATTCTTGAGAATTAATATTTAATGCTAAATTGTTTATTTATTGTACCTAATGATCGAAAAGTTCAATTATTACATATTACATTTGAAGCATGTTGTTGTTGAGATGGCTCCTTCTGGGATGCAATTTTGTCCATTTCTTTGACCATCTCCTTGTACACCTTTTTAGACATTCCTACTGGCATATTTATGATATCAGCTCTTTCATCTTTTGAGATTTTCATAATCTTCCTGAAAATGTAACATGACAATAAAATATTTAATTTTTATATTGATATCTAAAAATTAAATATAACAAAAGTGACATTTATAAATAATTCTAGACAAACATTTAAAGGAATATAATTATTTTTTCGTTCCTTCTTTTTTGTTGTTGTACGTTTTTTTCTATTAAAAGTCTGACATGTCTCATTGACCAATTCTCTGGAAACTCTTCCTGTAGTTTAGATAAAATTTGGTTGTTGGAATCATTGGATTGATTTTTGTATTTTAAGTGGAAAGAACATCTATACATTTGTTCCACTAAATCCCTCAAACTTTTGTAAAAAATTTTCCCCCTTTCGTTAACTTCCAGCACTGCTCCAGATGAGCTAAGGAGCAATTCATTTTCATTTGCATGTTCTATTTTTTTTCTTTTCTTAGAACAACATTCCTTTTTTGAGTTGTTAGTCCCTATAGAACATTAAATATATGTGAATTAATAGACTGTTTGACACATGTTATCTAAATTTTTTAATTATATTATTAATGATAATTAAAAAAATAAACTCATATTGGATCGATAGTATTTTTTCATTCACCTGATTCATCCTTTTGCAATTTTTCCATCAAGATTTTATGCTCTTCTGGTCCTAGATCAGAAATAATCTTATCGAGCTTCGTCATTTTGTGGCTCTACATGATACACAGTAAACAATACATATTATTTAAACTTACATATAGTTCAAAAATAATATTTTTTATAAATAATTTACAAAGAACTTGCCTTTTTTTCTTTTCTTGATGTGTTATTAGTATTTTTGTTACTTGACATTTTGTCAGTCATTTCTTTATCAATTTGAAACCAGTACCATATCATTCATTAATATATTTATAAATAAATTGTCAACTTTTGAGGTAAAAAATAAATCTCAAGAAACCGATGTGCATTTCATGATGTACGCATCGTCGTCGGTGCGTGGTAGTATTAAAAATGCACCGCAAAAAATAGTATAATAGACCGTATGGTGCGTGGGGGTATTATAAACGCACCGCACAAACATTGTAATAGAACATACGGTGCTATCCTCATAACATGGAGCACCGGTGCTCTATTTCAGATATGGCACACTGATTTTTAAAAATAAATAAATAAAATAAAATTGTTTTGAAAATTTTTATTACAGTACTTGCATGGTGTGCTATATAATAAAGTGCACTGGTGCACTAGGTTAAGCAGGGTGCACCGATAAAACAAAATCCATTTTTTCTAAAAATTCATGCAATGGCCAAATGGATTGGGATCCGACTATGCAACTCATCTTGTGGGTTGGATGTCAATCTAAAATGAAAAGCCCTAATTCTGAAATCACAGAAACGGGGAGAAGAAAGGACAAAAATAAAAATAAAAATGAAGGGTTTAGGGTAAAAATGGATAAAACTGCATAAAAAGTAAAAAAAATAATCAAATTTAATCACGAGACGGTTTGAAATTCTATGATACAGAGTTTGAATCACTAGATGTTTGATTTGTGATTTTTTGAATACTTCTGTTCGAACATATTTCACTGCTCTACAGTGCCCTCATGCTCTCTTGCTCCAGGTATGTCTCCTGCAAATATCTGGCTGAAAATTTTAGCAAAAATAGTGAAATAATGAAAAGTGTTTAGTATTTAAAGAATTATTTTATGAAATTATATTTTCGAAAATATTTTGCTGCCCATTTTTCAATTTGCCGCTTTTTCTTTCACTTAAAGAAAATAGAGTTGCACTTTTTTTATTTGCATTTATTCGTCACCGGTGTGTTGTTTTGTAACACCAACACCAGTGCGGTGATATGTACAGTAGCACTGATTTGTGGTTAAGGCACCAAAATTAATTTTAGGTGCGTACACCAAAATTTAGTGAAGTCCAACCATAGAAATTTAGAATTATAATTTTGTTTATTCTTGAGAATTAGAATTAGAATTAAAATTGAGAATTGGAATTGGATAAATTCTTGATGGAAATAACTATTCTTCCAATGCATTTTGTTTATTGCAAGAGGTCCCCACTGATTATGTGGAGAGGATGCAATGTGGGGTGTGTGAAGATGCAATACTACAGGGCCCAATTGGGAAAATGTGGCATGTGAACCTGTTATAATTGGCACTTAACTATTTGCAACCAATATGTTTTAGAATATAATATGCAGATAGATGGATGACCTGCTAGCAATTAGTACATATAATCTGCAGAAGGGTAATGTTTTGGGAGTAATGACAATGATTCCTTCATTCTGCATTTGTTAGCAGAAGAAGACCGATTTTCGACTAGACGATGCAGTTATTACATGTGGAGGCAATGGTTTCCCATAGAAAATGAGTATAGGGTTGAGCAAAGGAAAGACATTGCAAAATAGGCTATTACATTAGTTTTTCCAATGGGAAACTGATTTGCAGGTGGAAATATGGTAGTTGCAGGTATCTATGTTTTTCTTCCCACATAAATGGTCACTGGATTTCCATTTATAATACAATCAGACTTTTCACTGGTTTCATCCACAGGACCACAGCTTAGACAAGTTAGAGATGACATTCAGGTTCAATTGAAAGCCAAAGATTTGATTTTATGCGACGTCATCTTTGCCGGTAAAAGTTTATGTTAGCCAACCGAAGTTCGGACAATACTCCTAGCTACTTTTAAACGCATTCTAGAGAATATTTCCCTTCATGGGACCTACCAGCCTGATCAAAAACGTCAATTGATCTTTCTCTGTTATCCTTAAGGGAATGAGAATCCTTCCCTTCATGGTGCCTCTTGGCTTTATCAACTGCCTCGATTGATCTTTCTCTGCCATCAACTATGCTCTCCATTTCTCCATCATCGGACCTCTTAACCCTATCGCTTGCCTCAATCGAATGCTCTTTGTCGATCTCAACCTGTACTCCTCTTGTACTCTGTTGAGCTCTATAGCCGTCTGCATCCCTGTAAGCGTCTTTGTCTGTCTTTATATTTGAATCACTCATTTTCTCTGCTATAAAATTCTCAGCCGAAATTTGAACTCTTGTCTTTTCAAACCCTCATCTCCTCTGAAAAATTCTTTCCTGCGATTCGAACTCTCTGCTACTCCAACACTACACTTTACAGAATAACCCTATTCTGGTGCCCGTTGTTCTATAAGCGCACCGGGGCGGTTTGTAAGATCGAGATTTTTGTTTTTGCGCGATGTTTTATGACGCACTAGTTCAGAAGCGTTTGAAACACCAGTGCGTCGGAGTAATAAGACACACCGGTGGGTGTTTTGATGATAAGCGCACTGGATTGTATAAAGTTTTTTTTTGTATGTAATATCATAATAAAATAATGATAATTCTAAAGTACATGAATTTATTTGAATTATTTTCTAAACTTTATTATGTTACAAAAATTCATATTATTCTATATTTATTATTTTACAATTATTTACAAATTTAAATATTTTAATAAAATCATTTCACATTAATACAATTAAAATTTTCACATTAATAAAATTAAAATTTTACAAATATTTTACATACAATTACAGTTACAATTATAATTAGAATTACAATTACAATTGCAATCATTTCACAATAAAT